>JAXCGZ010022878.1:0-57500 GCA_037179515.1 Halocaridina rubra
GATGCAGTTAAATTAGTGGAAATATTTGTTATTATTATTATTATTATTCCTGTTGGTCTCAGTTCGGTAGGCAAACTTGATATTCCTTATGTTTGTCCATCATGCACTTTAAATTCTGCTGTGTCATATAGCAGGCATTATTTTGCTAGTAGTTTTTGGATAACTTCAATGAAGGGATAAAGTAGCCGTTTCCTCCTTGTTTCACAAGCTCATTAATTGAAGTTTGACCTATATCTGTCTCCGAAAGATAAATAGTATAATTTTGCATTATAACACTGAAGAGTGGGTTACCTGTATTTCCGTAGAAATTGTCCATATTGTTAATTCTGCAGAGCGTAGCACACGTTACTCACTTCGTATTGATAATAAAATAGAGCAGTAAATTTGATTGAATATCCAGATCAAGGGTGAGGGGCTAGTTTGCAGGTGTGTCAGGGACAATCTGTTGACATAGCCCTGTGCCGTGTTTCGTTTAGCTCTGTTTAATTTTTTGAAGTTTCATACGTGATTAGCGCATTAATGAAATCAACCTCCCTTTGCTGTAGAATCTTGATCTAGAAAGCTGCTCTTTATGGAGTCAGAGCAAAATGATCGCAGCTTTAATTATTTTTAGTTAGAAATTCTTATGTTTGGCATTATTGCCCATATTAAAGCATCAGATACTCAGAATATCTGAGTTGGGCACTCAAAATTTATATAAATTCAGTTCCTCCAAGACAGTAACTGGCTATCTCTTTATCTTCTCCTCCTGATAACCCTATTGTCTCCGAAACTAACGAAATTTACCCTCCTAATTCTATCAAGATATTAGGTATCCAAATAGCCTCTAACTTGTCTTGGAGGAATCACATAATCCAAATTTCTAAATCTTCATCCATAAAATTGGGGGGTATTTGTTTCGTTTTCGTCATTACTTTTCCTCTTTACAGTTACTTAGAATTTATAAAGGTCTTATCCGTCCCTGCTTAGAATACTTCTCACACATCTGGAGTGCTTTTTCCTATACTTACCTCCTTGATAGGGCTGAATCTAAGGCAGCCAGATCTCATTAATGATCCTTGTCTTCTAATCTGGATTCTCTCTCTCTCTTCGCCGTAAGGTATCTTCCCCTTCTCTTTTCTGTCGATACCACTTCCATCGCTGCTCTGATGAGTTGGCGAGTTGCATCCCTCCCCCACTGCCGAGGCCGCGTAACACTCGCCAAACGGCCTCAGCTCTCAGTACTGTGTGGAGATTTGTAGCTCGCGGATTGGTCGGTGCAGCGACTACTTCTTCCCATCTTCGTCCAGACTCTGGAACTCTCTTCCTCCTTCTGTCTTTCCTAATTCTTATGACCTTTCATCGTTCAAAAAGCAGATCTATCGTCATCTTAGGGCCTAGTCCTCCATATCTCTGGGTCCTCTGTACTTTGACTGTTTTGCTTTCTGTCGTTTTCCTTTGTGTGACATTACCTCATCTCCGCCTTGTCCTTAACCTATTTCTTTTCCTTCATCTTGGTGTATTCTCGTGCCCGGGCCTCTGTTGATGAGGGGAGTTTTTGCCTGCCCCGGTGTCACCCATAAATAAATATATATTGTAATTTTGCTTTAATAATTGGGATTCAAGTACACTATTCTGTAATATGATTAACAACCAACTTTATCTTTTTTTGTTTACTGCCAGACCTATTTCTTTAAATTTTAACATACTGTATTTGAAAATTTTACTAAAACAGATACCATTTATGTGTAATGAATTCCATACCAGTTAGATTTTGTGATATTACATTTACGCTCCTCATGTCTCTCCTGTTTGCAGTCTTGTTGCAGACTTTTACTTGCATTACATTCAAAATACTACTAAATAGTGGAAACTATTCAGAGCATTTTGTTTTCCACCAACTAATTTTGATGACATTGGAGTCAGCCTGTTCCATTCTCATAATATTTTATGCATTATTTTACACACGGTAATATACAGTACTTAAGACATTGCTGTATTACTGCATGTAATGTATGTTTGCTGCTAAAATGCATTACAGTGAATACAGTTAAAACCGGATATGGGCCTGTAAAATCAAGTACAGTATAATACTTAATTGCAAGAATTGGGAATTTTTCTTGATCATTTTACTCTTATCTGTAGTTTTTCGTAGCCCTCTGTCTGTTTGGTATATTAGTAATGACTTTTTCAAATTAACAGTGGATATTTTTCCTGTTCATATATTTTTTTTTATTATGAATCTCATAAAAGAAATATAATTTGAATATATTAACGATATATTTTGCCTTGAAGATATTTGCCTTTTTATTTTCATATTATTGCTTGGGATAATGTGTGATCATCTTTTAAAACAATTATTTTGCCTGGAAGATATTTGCCTTTTTAATTTCATGTTCTTTTGTTTATATATATACTGTATATATTACCTGTGAAATATATTTTGTGGTAAATAGATAAGTTATTTTGTTTTGTGTACTTCTCTATAAATAAAAATCTTACTGTTGTGTACAGTCTTACAAGTGAAGTCTCCTATCTGTAATAAAATGCTGAATTTACACTGAAAATACCATATGCTGAATATTTTTGTGTTCAAGCTGTGTATAAAGATTTGTATTTGGATCTTTCAATTTTGTTTTGCATCTAACCCTTGAATAATTTCAGAATAGACCAGAGTACAGCAGTTTTCAGAGATGAGCATATACACCTTTAACAATCCAAAACAATTTTCTGATAAACTAATATCTTCCAGACAATATGATGATATTTAAAGATGATCATTTAGTCAAATATTATAACCCCATGCAATACACAGATGGCGAATACCTATAGAACCTCCCTGAGTGAATTACGAATGAATGCTGATCCTCAGCACAAACTTATTGTTTTAGGAGATGATCACACTCGGCTAGTTTGTAGAGGGGTGAATATTTTTTGAACAGTAATTGTTTTGACTTTAAATCAATCACTCATATACTGTATTTCCTCCTAGGGACTTCATCATTCTACCAGGTTTCATTGACTTCGCTGCTGAGGAAGTGGTAAGGCTTTTTGTCTCATGTTCCAAAGGATTATTAGTTCTCTGTAGATAACATTGAGTATATTTACAGTTTTAGTGGTACCAACCCTTTCTCTTCGCTGAGTAAAGGGTTACAAACACTTTTAAGGAAATTAGTTTAGCCTTTCTATACGGAAAAGCTATTTGAATATAGGCCCAAAAAACTAGTACAATATAATGAACATCATTTGCTTATGAAATGAATTGAAAAAATTATGTACATCTTTAATACAGTTGTTTTTACTGGTTCCCTTGCAATTTTAGGATTTGACGTCTGCATTAACAAAGAAAATTAGCTTGAAAGCACCTTTAGTGTCTTCCCCCATGGATACTGTCACAGAGTCAGAAATGGCAATTGCTATGGCGGTGAGTATGTATTGAATGCATTGATATGACTCATGAGATCAATAGAAAAGCAATGACTAAAGAATGGTTTTCGTCATGATTTATAAAGTCCTTTCTTGTTCATATAAAAAGTGAGTCTCTTGGGATATAGCTTTGTTTATTTTATAAAAATAGTGTAATAATAATATTTAAGGTAAATTATTTTGCTGTAATGTTAAAATTACTTAATTTGTACTTATAAATTTCGAGTAATAGTGTTGTTTTCCTTTCCATCATTTATTTTACCCCTTTAAATTATTTTGCTGTAATGCTATAATTACTTAATTTGTACTTCTAAATTTTCAGCAATGGTGTTGTTTTCCTTTCCATCATTTATTTTTCCCCCTTTATAATATAATTTAAAATTGCTTATGAATTACCAGTACACATATTCTATTTCACCTTCTTCCTTTATGTATTTATATTTCTCTTTATTCTGAGGTTAATATTTCCATTTTTGCAGTTATGTGGAGGCATTGGTATCATTCATCACAATTGCCCCCCAGAAGTTCAGGCACAAGAGTTGATGAAAGTGAAGAAATATAAACATGGCTTCATTCGTGATCCAGTTTGCCTCACGCCCTCTCACAGAGTGAGTAAAATATTCATAAGTTTTTATTTGGGTATTGCCTAATATGAATTATTGCGTATACCAGCCTGAAGAAGTCTGTTTAATGGTTTTGTGTGTACCAGCCTATGGAAGGGGTAAAGATGTGCTGAGTATATTATATTAAGCGACCTCCTTTTTTTTTTGTTCATGTCAACCTTACTAGTGTCAGTAGGAAATGTTGCCATGTCAAAACCATTTTGTATTTACAAGCTGCTCCTGTATTAAAGTCATTTTACTTTGGTATTTGATTGAATTTCCGTAAGCGTATTTATCATGGTTAATAAATTAAGATTTGTTTTCAATTGGTTATAAAGTTTTTATATATTCATTAGCATCTCGCTCTTTATAGGGGTGTCTTAAGTTTTCAACCAATCCCTTATGTGTTTGCTAATTCCTGTGCCCTTTCATTTGATACCTAGGTTGTTGATGTTTTTGAAGTGAAAAAGAAACATGGTTTTGGTGGCATACCAATCACAGAGGATGGCAAAATGGGCAGTCGGCTACTCGGGATCGTCACATCAAGAGATATTGATTTCTTGGAACCCAACTCCGACAAGCTGCTTTCTGAGATAATGACACCGTTTGATGACCTCGTCACAGCACCAGCAGGCGTCAGCTTGGACAAAGCTAATGAAATTTTGCAGAGGTCTAAAAAAGGTATTGCCTTACAGAATTCCACTTCTGTAACTTTATATCTGTCTCTCATATAGTATTTTGTTGAGATTCAACCCTTCATTTCAGATGAAAAATATTCTCAGAGTAACAATAAATAAAGTATTAGTTTTTATATTGTTACCAAATAGAAACAAATATTCTTATATGTAACTTATTTTGGGAGGGTACTCATTAGATATTACATAAACAGTACGAGGGAAACATTATGGATATAGCATTTTGTATATGTGATAGTATATTGGTCATTACTGGATAAACTTTGTGTTGGATTAGGAATGATTTTCAACCTTTTTGTTCACATGGCCCACTTTTGGCATCCCTGAATACTCATGGCCCGCTGTGATAATAATATCATCATAATGCATATCTGAATCACTATTAGTTCTACTCATTCATTTATGAGATTAATCCTTGGCCTCATTTACTGCAAATAAATAATGTGCATTGTACAGAAGCTCCCCTACTTACGAGGAACATAGTTACAAACATTCACAGATATGAACAAAAACCTACCCATGTATTGATTTATATATTGCTGTACTTTACTGTATTATTTCTGTATTAAATTTCGTTAATACTGTATACTTTATATTTTTCTATATTCGTTAAGTGTCTGTAGACTAAGTATTACATATATATATATATACTGTATTTTTTTTTTTTTTTTTTTTTTTTTTTTTTTTTTTTTTTCCCCACACATCACAACTTGCAAACAGACTACTGGAACCTAACTCATTCGTAAGTTGGGGAGGTCTGTAATCAAAGCTCAAATTTTACTATACCATTAATGAAATTAAGTCCAGGGCCCTCCTTAGAACTGCTCATGACCCACAGGTTGAAAACCACTGGTTTAGGGGCATTATTTTGAATGTATTCTTTATGTATACAGTAATCCCTCGCTATATCGCGATTCACATTCTGCGAATTCAGCGCATCGCGGGTTTTTATGGCCAGCATATGTATTTTATATTGCAGATTTTCTGGGTATATGCGGGAATCCACAATATGTGGAAATATTAAAATTTCCAGTATTTTCATTATTTTATTGATAAAAAAAAAAGTATTTCCTAGCCAAAGAATAATATATCTGTAAAAAATCGTAAAAAGCATAAATTTAAACATGTAACTCACAGTATTGCTCCATATAAAATACGATACCGGTATCGGCGTCTTGGAAAACGCAAAGGGTCGCACTTACGTGAGATAGTATGTATTAAAATTTCCAGTATTTCATTATTTCATTGATAAAAAGTATTTCCTAGCCTAAGAATAATAAAACTGTAAAAAAAATAGTAAAAAACATAAATTTAATCATATAACTCACAGTATTGAACCATGTAAAATACAATACCGGTATCGGCGTCGTGGAAAACGCAAAGGGTCGCACCTACGTGAGATACTACACGGGATGCTATTGGCTGATAGATGGGAGACGAGGAATCACAAAATTGTGTTCTGTATCCTGGGGTCTGATTGGCTTTTTGATTGAAGCTTGATTCTGCCAGCATCTTCCATTGTCTCGCCTCACCCATTCAGTTACTCACGTGTGCGCCGTTCGCATTGTGCTTGTGTTTTTTGTGAAACTTTTGCTTGTATATTTCAACCCCTGCAATGCCGCCCAAGCGTCCTTCATCTTCTAAGGCTTCTGGTAGTGAGCCTAAGCGGCAAAGGAAGATGTTGACCATAGCAGATAAGGTAAAACTGTTAGATATGCTGAAGGAAGGAAGAAGTTTCTCGGCTGTCAGCCGCCATTTCGGCTCAACGAATCTACTGTTCGCTACATCAAGAAGGAAGAGGCGAATATCAGGGAGACAGCGACTCTTACTTTTAACAAAATAACGAGTGTCGTAACACCCCGCAATAAGATAATAGTGCGGATGGAATCTGCTTTTACACTGTGGATTGCTGATTGCAGGAAGAAAAACATCAGCTTAGACACCATTATCATACAATAAAGGCGAAGAAGCTGTATGAGACATTCGCTGCAAACGAACCCAACGACGACAGTGCCAACCGTGAGGAGTAGAAAGGAAAATTGGAAGACCCTCAACCAGGACCGTCCAGCGATTATCCACCGAGGAAACCATTGTTCGTTGCTAGCAAGGGATGGTTCACCAAATTTCAAAAACGCTTTGGCCAAATGAGCGTTTTGGTGCATAGCAAAGCTGCCTCTGCAGATACAGCTGCAGCTGAAGATTATGTGAACGATGACTTCAAGAAAATTATTGAGGAAGGCAGTTATGCTCCTAAGCAAGTGTTCAACATGGATGAGACTGGGTTATTTTTGAAGAGCATGCCGTCTCGCACTTTTCATTTCAAGGAAGAAGCTAAAGCCCCTGGATTTAATGCACGCAAAGACAGTGTTCCCCTAGTCATGTGCGGGAATGCTGCGGGCTTTATGTTCAAGCCCGGGCTTATCTACAAGTCAAAGAACCCTAGGGCTTTGAAGAATGAAAACCAGAATCTGCTGCCAGTGTATTGGATGCATAACCCTTAGGCCTGGATCACGAAAAGCCTTACATCGTACTGATTTTACCAATGCTTTATTCCTCAGGCCCGAGTTATCTTGCGGAGAAGGACCTTGAATTTTAAATCCTTCTTTTGATGGATAATTTGGTGACCACGCAACTGATCTCCATTATGACGGTGTTCAGGTAGAGTTCCTGCCACCGAATTCGACATCACTGATTCAGCCTGTGGATCAAGGCGTTATTCGTGCATTCAAGTCCCTCTGCACACGAAATGCCCTGGTGAACCTGGTTGACTCTTATGCGGACAAAGAATTCGCACTGAAGGCGTACTGGCATAACTACACAATTGCTACATGCCTTCAAAATATTCAGAATGCACTCAAAGAGATGAAACCGGCCACAATCAATGCCAGTTGGAAAAAATTGTGGCCTGAAGTCATCAACGACTGCAAGGGATTCACTCCTGACGAAGTGCATGACTCGGCAGTCACAAAAACTGTGAAGTTGGCTGCATTGCTAGGAGGAGATGTCTTTAAAGATATGACTCACGAAGACGTCGATGAACTGATCGACTGCCACTGGCAGCCGTTGACTGATGAAGACTTTGAGGAAATGACGAAATCAGCGAGTGAAGAAGAGGAAGAACAACAACAGCAAGCGCACATTGAAGTCGAAGAACCTGGCCTTACTGTCGAACGGCTAGCAGCCATGTATAACATGGCCAAAGAACAACAACTGTCACAGGAGTATGACGATGATATGGTTCATTCGGTGCACTTCTGCAATATTATCGACGATGCCATGACTCATTACAAGTCCATCTTTGCACAAAAGAAGAAACAGCAACAGCAACTTCCCATTACCATGTTCTTCTCTTGCAAAAAGCAAAACGGCTGGCAGCCATGTATAACATGGCCAAAGAACTCCAACTGTTGCAGGAGTATGACCATGATATGGTTCATTCGGTGCACTTCTGCAATATTATCGACGATGCCATGACTTCTTACAAGACCATCTTTGCACAAAAGAAGAAACAGCAATTCCCCATTACCTTGTTCTTCTCTTGCAAAAAGCAGCCGTAAAGCTGCCATTGGCTGTGCAGTATGTAGACGTCATTCACAGTAAGCTTACCTATCACGTTCATATAAATTTAAGCTTGTGCGCTGTTATTAATAAAGTAAAGGGCGAGTTGTTAATAGTGTAGGGAGGGTTTATACAATAAAGGTAAAAATAAATGTAAAATACCTGTAATGAATATGGTGCTGCTACTTCGCGGATTTTCACCTATCGCGGGTGGCCCCGGAACCGAACCCCTTCGATAAAAGAGGGATCACTGTATATTGTTTTCTAACAGATCATTCCTTTACACTTCTTCGTACAGCATTTTGTTATCCTCAGGTAAATTGCCCATCACTAATGACAATGGAGAGTTGGTGGCTTTAATAGCACGAACTGATCTCAAAAAATCTAGAAATTTCCCCAATGCCTCTTATGATGCAAATAACCAGCTTTTAGTGGGAGCAGCCATAGGTACCAGAGAAACCGACAAGCACAGATTAGACCTTCTTGTTAATGCTGGCGCTGATGTTGTTATATTGGTAAGGAAGAAGAGCATATAATGATGGCATTCCTTCAAGTACATTTATGGATTAAAACTTTCTTTATTTGTAAAAGTTTTGAAATATAAAGCATATCAGAATGACAATGGAGTCCTCATATGTATTAATGCAAGAATGATAATATAGGTATCATTTCACAGAAAGTTGTTTAAAAAAAGGTAAAAACATACCTATTTTTCTGTAAAGTGCAGAATATATTAAAGGTTCTGACGAGATAGAATCAGTTATTGTAAATATTAATGCTATTTATTTATTTTTTTATTTTCTCTCATAAGGATTCTTCTCAAGGCAATTCTATATACCAAATTAATCTTATACGCTACATAAAAAACACCTATCCGGAACTTCAAATTATAGGTGGTAATGGTAAGTGTATTAACGGTTTTTTAAGTTCTTCATTTGTATGTAGAGTATATGGTTATAGTATAATTTTTAGTACAGTATATGTATTTTTTATGTACAGGGTGGTACATAAGCTTTTCGTAGGGACCAAGAAGACAAGCATGCATGTTACGGTTTTGTTATTTTCTAACTATATTCTTCATTGTTTGCTGCATATAATTTCCTGATAGGCTATTCGCGTTGACCCCATCTGGGCAAATGCCTACCATGTGGCGATGGAAACTGGTTCTACCTTTATTAAGCTGAGGTGGATTGCCAACAAACTGGACCAAAGTGAATGTTAGGTTACTGACAATTGGAAGAAGGGATATTAGAACATCCTTGTGACTTTTGCTCTGTTGCACTTGAACAAACTCCCAAAAATGCAAAAACATCATTGCAGAATTGTGTGGGGGTAGCAGCAGTGAAGTATTATAATGTGGTGCTTGAGATTAAAGAGTTACAAAAGAAACTGAATCAACTAATACATCATCGCCACGGCTTGTGAGGAGGGATGAAGGCTTTTCATGCTATCTCAAAGCTCATGAAACCTGCTGTAACTGCAGATAATCACCTTTGGTGTGTGGCTTTGTCTCGATTGGAGAAGAATGACGTCTTTCACGTCTGCCCAATTTATGAATTCTTTGTGTGAAGGATTCGGTGTTCTAGTTTTTAGAATGGCAGGATCTGGGCATTGCATGTAGAAGAAATTGAAGACATTGATTGATACCAAGGAATATATTGGGCTCTAAGTGGCATCAGAATTTTTTTGTGCTTCACGGAGTTTGACAGGAGCTTTCATTTTCAATCGTATTTTGGAGGAAAAGGTAATCCCTTTCTGTTTGAGTCTGGAAACATTGGATCCTGAGAAAGTATGTTTTCTCAAAAATGGTGCTCCATGCTGTCACGTAAATAAGATGCAAAATCTGACGGACTCTTGGATTGATTTTTCCCTTTCTAGCTGAATAGATAGAAATTCATCAGACCTTAACCCCACTAAACGCATTGGAGTAATCGTAATAAATAGAGTGAAGGCTAAGATGATACAAAACTTGATATTGATGGGTATTAAAAAACTAGCTTGTGAGACATATTTAAGATGTAATAGAGTATCTTGAATTTGACACTGACTTCTAAGTCACTGCTTTGATCATAATCCTCAAGTTTGTAGTCTGTGTGAGACTCCTGAGGCTTCCACACTAAGTAATGCGGACAAGATAGGTTTTATATTGCTTCAGCAATGCATTAATGCAGTACACTGTTTTGTACTATTACATGCCCCCCTCTACCAAGATGTTATGTATCACCTTGTACTGTATACATGCTCAAAAGGATTAATCAAGCCTCTCATTCTGATTTAACTCCCTTTGCTTTTATTACTACTATGAATTTATGTATTTCTCAGATACGAAGGTCTAAAGCTTCCTTTATAAGATGGAAAGTTGAAGACCTTAGCTCCTCTCTCAATGATAAATGTTTTTGATCCCTAGCCAAAAACTTCTGTAACTCAACCTTTACCCCTCTCATTCGTTCTGATTGTACTATAGCTTGCTCTCCCACTGACAAAGCCACTATCTTTGGCTCTTATTTTTCTGCCAACTCTTCCGTGAACGATTGCAACTCATCTTTTCACCTTCTAACCCTATGCCCTTCCTTATCCTTTCTTCACCCTAACATCTTAAGGTTCTTCCCTCGCTAAATACAAACAAGGCATCTGGTCTCGATGGTATCCCTGCAAGGTTCCTTAAGGAGTTTGCAGTTAAACTGGCTCCTGTGCTTTGCCGTCTTTTTCGCCTCATTCTCTCAACCTCAATCTATCCATCATCTTGGAAGCATGCTCTAGTGCAACCTGTTCCTGAAATGGGTGACTGCTCTATTCCTTCAAACTACCAACCTATTGCCCTAAGTCTTCTATTGCTAAAGTTTTTGAAACGTTGCTCAATGCTCACTTCTTGAAACATCTAGAATCTAACTCGCTTTTCTCCGATTACCAATGCGGCTTCCGCAAGGCAAGATCAACTGGTGACCTGTCCTATCTTACTCTTGTATGGTCATCTTCTCTGAGGAACTATGGGGAATCCTTTGTTGTCACCCTTGATATCTCTAAGGCTTTTGACCGAGTCTGGGACGAGGCTTTGTTGGCCAAACTCCCTGCTTATCATTTTACCCCTTCTCTCTGTTCTCTGATCAGCTGTTTTCTTTCTGACAGTTTTATATCTGTGGTTGTTGATGGTGCAATATCTAGCCCATTCCCTGTTACCAGTGGTGTTCCACAGAGCTCTGTTCTTTCACCTACTCTGTTCCTTCTCTTCATCAACGATCTTCTTCAGTTCCCATCCTCCTCTCTTCATGCCTTTGCCGACAAGTCTACCCTTCATTTTTCCTCTGCCCTTTCTTCACAACCTTCATCTGCTAGTCGTAAGCAGTCATATCATCGTTTCTTCTATTCTCAACTCCGATTTGCAAAGGGTATCTGAGTGGGACAGCCAAAATTTAGTTAAAATTAATGCCTCCAAGACAGTTTCTGGCTATATCTTTATCTCCTTCTACTGATAGCCCTCTTGTCTTTGAAACTTACGAAATTTACCCTTTTAATTCTAGTAAAATATTAGGAATCCAGATAGCCTCTAATTTGTCTTAGAGTAATCACATAATCCAAATTTCTAAATCTGCCTCCAAAACATTGGGGGTCCTATCCATCCTTTCTTAGAATACTGCTCACACATCTGGGGTACTTTTTCTTGTCCTTATCTCCTTGATAGGGTTAAATCTATGCAATCACTCATTAATGACCCATCTACTACTACTAATCTGGATTCTCTTTCTCTTTGCCGTAAGGTATCATCCTTTTCTCTATTTTATTGCTGCTCTGATGAGGTGGTGAGTTGCATCCTTTCCCCACTGTCGAGGCCGTGTAATATTCGCCAAGCAGCCTCGTCTCACAGGTACTGTATGGAGATTTGCAGCTCACGGATTGGTTGGTGCAGCGACTGCTTACCATCTACCCCCAGACTGAAACTCTTCCTCCCTCTGTCTTTCCTAATTCTTATAACCTATCTATCTTCAATAAACAGATCGGTTGTCATCTCCGGGCCTAATCCTGCCATATCTCTAGGTCTTCAGGACGTCGAATGTTCTTTCAGCTTGTCCTTTTCCTATTGTGTATCATTACCTCATCTCTGCATTGTCCTTAACCTATTACTTTTCTTTCGAATTAATGCTTTTTACGTGCCCCTTCCTTCATTGATGAGGGCAATTTTCTTTTCTGTACTGGTGTCATTCATAAGAAAAAAATCTTGTCATGATATTATTGTATTGACTTTCAAATAGGAAACTGAACTTTTCATTACAGATGATGTTGATAGCTTAGCACTTTCAAGTAATGTAATTGGTGTTCCTGTAATCTTATCCTTGTTATGATTAATAATGCCACTGATTTTTTGTTATCTTATATACAGTTGTAACTGCAGCGCAAGCAAAGAACCTCATAGATGCTGGTGTTGATGGTCTTCGTGTAGGAATGGGATCAGGTTCCATATGCATTACTCAAGAGGTTATGGCAGTGGGCCGTCCTCAAGCAACTGCTGTGTATAAGGTAAAAAAATCTTCAGTCTTTTTAAGTGCTCTTTGGCTTTCTAAAGACTATTTTTTTTCCATCTCAACACTATGAGACTTAACAGAGTAGCCACAACTGAACAAATTGAAGGCAATGCAGAAGGGCTACTCATATCCTGATTGTTCTCATCTCCTTGTCAGCTATTATGTAGCAAGACTATATTTCAAAGAAAATGGGAGTTCCAGCCCTTTGCTTATCTTAATATTTCGATTGCCTCCAGTCCCACACAGGGAATGAAGGTGATATTGTTGCTCTCTCGCCATTTCATAATTTTATTATTTTTATATCTCAGTATGGGACCATCTCTGTAGCCTTGAATATATCACTGCCATATCATGTAAACACGCCTTAATCTTGTAGGTAATTCAAATACTAAATAGCAGAAAGTATTCAGAGCATCGTTTTTTGGCAGGTTGCAGAGTATGCTAGGAGATTTGGAGTGCCAGTTATGGCTGATGGTGGTATTTCATCTGTTGGACATATCATTAAAGCACTAGCATTAGGGGCATCAACTGGTAAGTAGTCACAGACCCAACAAAATTTGTTTCTTGTATATTTGTCCGCCACATATAAACGCTTTGAAATATGATCTTCATTTAAAATATCTCATTTCTAAAGGCTGGTAAATGCTACAGGCCATTAATAAGCACAGCAAGAAGAGCCATAATGCTGGCCTCTACGTATTTTTTAAGTTAACATAAAAGTGAACTTTACATCTATTTGTTATATAGCATTGATTTTATACCATAGTCACTATATTATTATTTTATAGTTCATTATTGAACTATGAAATATTTTATCCCTGAGGGTTTGCAGAGAAAGAACATCACACCCTTATTCTTTGCGTGGGTGTTGTTGTTGTTGTGTGTGTGTGTGTGTGTGTGTTTTTTTTTTTTTTTTTTTTTTTTTTTTTTTTTTTCTCCACACACACACACACACACCAGTCTAACCATCCCTTTCAGCTTAGTTGAATATGGCATATGATTCAAAAACATTTCTTCAATTCCTGTCCTTGTCCTTTCACAGTAATGATGGGCTCCATGCTAGCTGGAACGTCAGAAGCACCTGGTGAATATTTCTTTAGTAATGGTGTTAGATTAAAAAAGTATCGAGGTATGGGATCACTTGAAGCCATGGAAAGAAAAGATAACCAGGGAGCAGCAGCGGACAGATATTATCATGGGTAAGTAGATCACATTCATGCAACATTTTATACCAGTATGTCGACAAGCCTGTTGTTTCCCTTATTTGTTCAGAAGTTGCTATCCTGCTCTCTTCAAATGGGTGTAGCATCATATCGGAGAAAATATAAAAAGTTGTTAATGCTCATTTTTGCCAATTCCACTTGTTCATCTATAATTCTTGTATGTTTTAGTCCATTTTGTTTTAATATTGTAAGAAGTCCTAACTCTGTGGTTGTCAGCATTTGCTAATTGGCATGTAACCTATGTGTTTTAATCTCGTTACCTATATATTAAGGGTTATCTATTTAATTTTTATGTACAATGGAAAGTGTATAAATTCTCTCTCTCTCTTGACTATATTCCAATGTATTTTTGCCATCATGTTTAGATGATGCAGTTTTGAAGGAGATAGTTACTTACAAATAGAGGCAAGTGAAATTTATTTGCTCTGAGGTGTTATTCATATCTTTGCAGTCCTTGCTCTGTTTATCATAGATAGGAGGGTTCTTTCCTTATTTTGATTTGTATTCCCCCTTTAATATCTTGTAATATTTACCAGTAACTCTGATATATATATTTACCAGTTCCCTTGCCAATTTAATAAGGACAAAATTATTATAATATTGTGAACTCATTAATATATTTTTTCATAATTAATAGTAAATATAATTACAGGAAAATATGTAGTTACTGAGAAAAAATAATGAGATGTGTTTCCAAAATACTTTTGATTTCCATGAGGTTATGGCCTCTTTACTTTGTTTCAGCGAGATAAGGCATTTTGATAGAAGAAATTTACATGAAATATGCCAGTGCTGAATTTTACTAATTTTTATTTAGAATTTGTTATTGTTTTTAGCACTTGGTTGTTGTGTTGTACTGATCATTTTTTTGAATTAAATTCATTGATCTGGAATTGTGATGCTCTAAGATACCTCAGATTATGAATTGCTGCTTTGAGAAAATGGGAAACAGTACTGGTAGTGAGAAAATTAACTTATCCTTTGCGTATTTTTCATCAAGATATTCTCAACTAAAATATGATGAGGGTATTGTTTCTTTACTTTAGCTGTAAATTTCTCTAAAATTATTACAAGATGAGGGCAATTATGTTTTTTGGAAACTAGTATTTTGTCAGACATTGTCTTTGCAGGGATGGAGGACTGAAAATACAAAAGTTGATTGTGAATCTCATATGTTTGACATGAAGATTCATAATGGATATATTGCACGATAGAAACCTTTTGATTGTAGTTTAAATTGCATTTGGTATGATATGACTTCAAAGAAGTACTTATCAAATTTTGCATTGACGTGTTTTTATTATGGTAATTATGTTGGTGTTGGGATGTGTGTTTTGTAAGTACATTTGTGTTTTTATTATTCAGTTAAGACGATATGTTGTGAAAGATTATATATTGACAATATTCATCTAACATACCAAAATCCACTTTGTGCTTAATGTTATAGGTAATTTACTAAATTATTTTTCTCATTGTGAAGCTCATATCTGTACCTTTTGTTGTGATTCTGAATTTAGCTTTATTTGTAAAGATTTATATGACTTCCTGTATATCTAATATTCCTGCTTTGTGCTGTTCAGGGGCCCACCTAGCAGGATCAGCTGTGCATGTCAAAAGGCAACGGGCTCAACTAATCCTGTAACGGGGGCCCACAGTCCAAACTGTATCATGTATTTAGGGGGGTAAGATTGACCTTAGTAGAACTGACATCTCGTAGGTAGTTTGTGAGCGTCTGTCGACATTCAACTAAGTTGGAAGAAAAAAAATGCTGAAGTAATAATTACATGTACTGGATAGTTTTTAATTTCGTAGGTTAATAAGTCGTAGGGGCTGCATCACAGGCAATACTTATTGCTCAGTAGGCGATTTAAGGCAGAAATTTTTTTTCATTCACTGAGATAGAAAAAAGTAATAGTAATTGTAGGGATGTGTACATAGACATGTACTAAGGATTATTACTTCAAGCATTGTATTTTAATGCTCCTGTTAGTCTCAGTTTTGGCCGCATCCATTTTTTTTGAAGATAATTCTTATTTTATTTAACTATGAGCAATGTATTTGAGAAAGACATCAGGAGGATTAAAATATGGTTCTCAGTCAGTCCCATGTAGAAAATCTTCGATTAATTTTGTTGGTAGCATTGATTTGTGATGTCTCGAACGTTTGTGCTTTTTGTTTTATCGTAATAGGTATTGCATATGCATCAGGAACAAGAATAAGTAACTTCAGTACAATATATTTGAAATAAAACGGATTATAAGGGTTCAGAGTAATAACAAGCTTTAGTATTCTGTTATTGGAAATTGGCTTGAGTGTATGGAAATGCTGTATGCTTTAGAAGACTGATTATGCTATTTTTAGGCTGTATTGCCCTTGTCATAATTGAGCAGCTGCATATTCATCATGAGGAGGTTACAGTACTGCTGTTTCATCCATACGTAGCGCACATTTAGGCACTGTAGTTATGCAAAAATTTATAGACTGGAAGATACTTTTCACTCACGTTCTGGCACTTTTGTGCACTCATTTTTGCTGTATTTTCAGATCATTTGTATTTCTTATCCTCTTCCTGTCTTTAGTTTATATCAGTTTATAAGCCTTATTATTATTATTTTTGTCTCTATTACCACTACTACTATTATTATTTTTTTAAGGAGGGATCTAGGAAATGAATATGATAATGATCGAAAGTACCTAAATAAGTGGTCCTTTACTCTCTTATAGTGTATGGTTTTTATATAATTTGATTGCCTTTTTGTATCTTAAAATGTGCTCACGTGTTATTTCCCCTCATATTGTTTTAACTTGAATTTTTTATCGTATATTTAGTGATATTTCCTCTCTTATATGGCAAAATATTATGACATTGCTGTATGATAAAGGAAATCTGGTTAATGTTTTTCAGATATTTTATGTTATGGCTTTTGTGTCCCCCAGGGAAGGCGATAGCATCAAAGTAGCGCAGGGTGTTAGCGGCTCTATTGTCGACAAGGGTTCCATACTGCGCTTCCTTCCGTACCTCATATGTGGCATACAACATGGCTGTCAAGATATTGGATCCAAATCGTGCTCCATGTTAAGGTAAATAATGATTTCTGGTTTTGTTGTAACATTTAGTATTTAACACTTTTTTTAGCTATTAATGCCTATATATCGAGCTGAATTTCCAGTATGCAACATTTAAATATAGTACCACATGCCTTCAGAGAACTGTTAAAATTTTCATACATGAACTCACAGTTATTAGATAAGGTAAGGTAGCAATTCGTCAGATGATATTGTGTCATTTAGTATTAAGATGGACAGTACAGTATTGTATCCTATGGTGTATACCATTTAGGCTACCTGTTTCATTGTACAAGATATATTCTTGAACATTGTTGGAAATTCATGCTTAGCTTTATATTAATAATCATAATACTTAAATTTTTTTCCTTTCGTATTTTGAGTGTCTGAATAATTGCTTGCATGCCTTAAACTCACCCTCTATTTGTATTGCTAGTCAAACCTCTTCTTTTGTATCCTTAAATTATTTGTTTTTGTCAGGTTCACCTTATATCGGCTATGTCGTTTCGGACATTGTTTCTGACGTACATTTATGGAACGAGTTTGAAATACACTAGATGCCTTTAAGAGAAAACTTTAAAAGAAGATATAAATGCTTATGGGGATTTGAGTCTACTCCATAATGCAGAATATTTTGTGCTGCACTGTGATCGTGTGATTTCAATGCATTCTGTAACTTTGTTGGGTATTGGCCACAAGTTGAAAGATCCTTCTAAAGTATGAATTAAGCATACTGTATTTGTATCTTAACCTCTATGAAGGATTAGTACTGCATTAGTATTTTCATTATGCGAGGGCATAACCCCCTGTCAAACGGGATAGTTAGTCAAAGCAAAACCTCCTACTCTGCATATTTATTAGTAAGTTTTATTAGTTTGTTTATTTATGATTGACTGCAATATACTGAGAGCAAAGGCGTGACCTTTTTACAATGGATTGTTTAATGTACAAACTTCGAAAGATAGAAACAATTTTGTTAGCTATGTTCAGAGTTACATAATTAGGCAAGAATGTGAGCTGTGGTGTTTCATTAATTATTGGTGGAGAGGGAATGAGAGGTTCGTTGTTAAATACCAAGCAAGAAACTAATTCCATGTACCCTAGTAACTTTAAATCTCTCTCTCTCTCTTTTTTTTTTTTCCTGATGGCCTCTTTAAAACCATCTGGGCACTCAGAACTGAATAGAGAAAGAAAAGGCAACAGGGCTTCGTCATGTTGCACATCCTCACCCCATCCATTATTTCTTCTGATGCAAGAAAAAGAAGTCTTGTTGAACAAGATTTTTAGCCCTTTTGTCCTCTATCTCTATCACTTGGCTCTTATGATAAGAAAACGGATTGAGGTATTCACAACCCCCATAGACTCGGGGAGATAGAAATCTGTCCTCGTATATTTGCATGTTATAAGGCCACTAATAAGGAGTGATAAGTTGAGCTAGGGTGGGGAATGCTTCCTTGATTGAAATTTTCTTCCTTGCCTAAAACAATTTAAAGAAGAGTAAATAGGGGAGCAGTGATGAACTGCTAAAGTTCTTATTTCTTATTTTGAGTGCTATGGCCGAAAATTTAGCTCTAAGGGTTCTCTATAAAACATGACGCTCATCATTAACGTTGACTGTAAATCTGAGTCTTTTTCTAAAGGGTAGTCTGTAGGCAGTTGCTCCCTCTCCTCTGGCAACCAATTTTGGTTTCAGTTTACCATAGGCCCTTCACATGTTTATACAATTTTGGTGTAAAACTTTGCAGCTTACTTGTAGTTGAAGGTATCTGTAGCCCCATGAAAATATGGGGTTGGGCTCGTAAACAGTAAAGTAAAAATAATTTTATGCCTCATCCAGTATTTTGTTATTGCAATAGCAAATGGGTATAGATTCTCATTTGAACTAAAAGCATCATAAGTTGATCACCATATCCTGTTATAGGTATGTGACAACTTTTCCCATTTCATATTTTGTTAGGATTTGAGGAATATATCCAAAGTGCTCTTATGCAGAGCATTTAACATGAAGGTGGCATTCTCTCAAATGTATATTTTTTCCCTTTTTTTATTCATATAACTTTAAAGCAAATTTATATTTTCTTATAGATTATCATCACATAATTGTTATTAAATTGGCATAGTGTATTATTATTTTCAATGTATCAGCTACTCAATAGCATCCATTTCCCATGACCAGGAGTAAGGCCGTGCAAAAATATAGATAGGTTGGACCAAACTTTGCTAAGAAGAACTTTGACTTTGAATCACAAGGGTGTGAAGAGGTCAGAGTGTAATGAGATATGGTAGAGTTGTATGTGAGTATTTTGTTCAAATACTTAGCCAGTGCACGAAAGTTAGTGTTGTTGTAGTTTTATATTTTACGAGAATATTAATTGTTGTTATCTCATGCACAGCTCTCCCATATGTAGTTACACAAATCATGCTTCAGGACAAGCTCATGCTTATCAGTAATTTTTAATCCTAGTGAGAATGACCAATGGTACTGTAGCTGTTATCTTCAATTGCTTACTTATGTATTTCTTAAGGATCATGTTATGTGATTTAGCTGTGGTATTATATATTGCAATGGTAGCTTTTTCCAGCTCTGTGACTAATGTATTACTACATATTTCCTCAAACTCTATTAAATTTATCATATTTAAAGAAAATTTTGGTCCAATTCTAGGAAAAAGAACTCTTAATTGACTTGAGACATATGAAACTAATAAGGAAATTACATGTAGTAATATACTGGTGGTTAGAAAAATCTGTCGTAGCGCATATTAAAATGAAAGAATATTATGAGAATTACTACAAATAGAAGGAAAGAGGTATAGATTAGGTTAGGTATATATTTCCCTGGCAAACTTTTGTTAATAGATCTAAATTTTAAGTATCGTTTGTAGGGGTTGCGAATGTCATTTTGATTTTCGGAGAAAATTTTGTTGTTTTTGAGAAGGTATGTTAGGTGTGTGCAACTACTAGATTGAGCATAAACCAATTTCTATACCATAATTAATGAACATTTGATATAATGCATTTCTCTACTAATGAAAACAAGAAAAAGCCAAGATCACTAATATATATATATATATATTTGCCATAGAAATGTTGTGTTTTTATATCTTAGATTATGAACTTTACTACTGTGTTAGCATAGGTAGGTGACGTAGGAGCTTATTTAGGTGTGTTCCGACATATGCGGAAATATGGGTTAAGACATGTCTTGAGGAACGAAACTGTGACGTAGGTCGAGGACCCATATATATATATATATATATATATATATATATATATATATATATATATATATATATATATATATATATATATATATATATATATATATATATATATTATTTTTTTTTTTTTTTTTTTTTTTTTTTTTTTTTTTTTTTCAATGAGTATAACAATGAGAAATGCCATGTATGTCATCTGTAAAAGAAAACATACTTTAATAATAGAAAGGAATTCTACTCTACTAAAATAAAACATGGTACAGTACTGTATTTACCTTTGTGGATTGTTGTTGCTGGCACGCGTGGATGGTAGTGGAGGAGGACCACATTTTTGAAGGAGAGTCCCCTTCCATAAAAACGTTAGGGAGCACTTCCGATACAGGCTGTATTTCTGGTGTATTCTCTCTCTGTTCTCTTTTGGAAGGTGGGTCTCTGACTAGTGGCACAAGAAAACGATTCAGAGATTTTTTCTTTCTTTGCTGGTAGATTTTTCTAAACTAATACATTGCATTGTCATTTATCATGTTCGCTACTCCGTTGCCCACAGTTTTCTCTGGTTGATGATTCTCAATATAAGCCTGCACATCATGCCACTTATTAAAGTTTTTTTTAAATTTTTCACTTGACACCTTTACCCCCTCATCTTCATTCTCCGATGACTGCCCCTGTCAGTGAGTCTTCACCTGTTCACGTTGCAACTCGATCAATTCTTCAGTGGTGAGTTCTTCTTTGTGGTCCTCCACCAGCTCCTCCACATCCTCCTCATTGACCTCCAAGCCCAAACTTTTGCCCTTGGCCACAAGTTTGATAGCTAACTCCTTCTTGAAGCCCTCGAAGTCTCTTGTCAGTCACACAACCTGGCCAAAGTTTCCTCCAGGCAAAATCAACGTGCGATATTTGACTTCCTTTCATGCTTTAATGAGGCCAATGCAGTGGAGGATATTAAAGTGGTCTTTCCAGAAATTACGAAGGGTCAAATCCTTGTCATTGGTGACCTGGAAAGACCTGGCAAAAGGACCCTTCGTATACAACTTCTTAAGATTGGAAATTACCTGTTGGTCCATGGGCTGGAGGATAGGAGTGGTGTTTGGAGACAGAAATTCGACATTTATGAAGTCGTATTGTAGAGCAAGGTCTTCTTCCACACCTGGAGGATGGGCAGGAGCATTATCCAATATGAGGAGACACTTAACGGGCAAACCATTTTCCTCAAGATATTTCTTTACAGATTACGCAATCACTTCAATCAGCTGCTCTAAAAACAAAGTCCATGTGATCCAAGCCTTTGGATTTAACCTCCACATTACTGGAAGGCTAGCCTTGAACGCATTGTCCTTAAGAACACACGGATTATCAGAGTAGTAAACTAAGTGGCTTGATCTTACAGTCCCCACTAGCATTAGCGCACAATAAAAGTGTAATCCTGTCTATCATTGGTTTGTGGCCAGGCAGTGACGTCTCTTTGGTTATATAGGTTCTTATAGGCATTTTCTTCCAAAAGAGTCCTGTTTCATCACAGTTAACAGCTCGTTGCGGGAAGTAACCTTCACTCGATAACTTTAGTGAATTCCTTCACATACGCATCTGCTGCCTTTTGGTCGGAACTAGCTGCTCGCCATACCTAATAATGCTTTGAATCCCAGTTCGGCTACGAAACTTTTCAAACCAGCCTCTGCTGGCTTTAAATTCATCAGTTTTAGCTCCACTAGAACTTGGAGTGTTTACTTCTAAATCTTGGTGAATTTGCAAAGCCTTACTGCTTATTATGGCCTCGCTAATACTATCTCCAATCAGCTGTTTTTCATTTATATACATCAACAATCACTTTTCTACCTCTTGTATTAACTGTGACCTATTCTTCGTTAAGATAGTCACGTCAGCCGCATTATAGATCTCTGTTTTTCAAAATCGTACGGATAGTCGATTTCGCCATGTTATAGTGCGTGACGAGATCAGAAACACGAACACCATTTTCATGCTTAGAAATTATTTCCTTCTTAATTTCCACTGTTATGCATCTACGATGTTTGCTGCCACTGTCACTAACATAATGAGGGCTAGCGTAAAGTAAAGGCAAAACAATGGAAAAGTACAAAGCAAGAACAACGACCAGAGCACGAACGAACTACACAGCGCGGGCACCAATGCAAAACTGAGAGCAACCACGCAGGCGAGCGGAAATATGGTCGCTTGCCTGGATGTGCTTGTGTATGCATGTTCGGGAGTCAATGCAAACTTTATTAGTAAATTAAGTTCGTTGGGCAAGTTGTTTGTGGGGGAGGGCACTACTGGATATATATATATTATTATTATTTTTAATACACATTATATCCCTTGCGCTAAGAATTTTGGAGGCCCTACTTAAGGAAATGGTGTTGAATAAGCTGCTTCTTATCACAATTATGTACCCTTTGAGTAATTTAATGTGACAAACACAACAATTTTTTATTCAAATGAATGGTAAGTAGAATATGCATATTTCATTTGTATACAATATAAATGGTCAGTTTTCAATAGGATATTGATGTTGTCTCTATCATTGTCTTATAATTCACTCTGGTTGTGGGACCTTGCATATGGATTCAAAGTGCAACTATTGTTGGTGGTGGGTTTGTAACTTTTTCCTGACTTTGGGCCCTTTTGGTATGTTTGCGTGTGCAATGCCTGCATTTCATGCTCATCCAAGCTTCATGGTGTTTTGTGACAATGTTGCATATTGCAGTGTGGACGTTCCTTGACTTACAAACATCCGGAGATACGAATGAAATGCACAGCAAGTTCATTATTATTATTATAATATATTATATAAATGTTTGATTTACTATCATCTTTAGGATAAGAAACCAAATTTATTATGTTTTAATATAACTGTATTATGTTACGTACATGATGTAGGAATGATTGGTAAACGTATTGTACACCCAGTATAGTTTTGTACATAAAAAATATCGATTACGAACAACACGGGATACAAACGGCCATTTGGAACATAATTCGTCTGTAAGTTGGGGAGCATCTCTGTACTGTAATTGTCGAATTGAACCCTATATAGGTTGTCTTGAGAGTTATACCCAACCTCTAAGAATTCTCCTCTGCTGTTATTCTTATCTTTCTATATGACAGCTTGTTGTACTGCCCTTCCATTTGCATCCTGAGAAAATATGCTTGCTAAATGCTTGATCTTTAGTTAAAATAAGTTCATCCCAACATTATCCCTGTATCAGTCGACTTTGACAAGTTCGAAATCAGTCTTGTTCTGTGGCACTTTAAAATTAATATAAGTAAGAAAAGTAAATATAGAGATAAATTTTCAATAAAGAAAAAGTTTATTGCATTTTGATTTAAAGATTAACTGAGTATTGAAATGTTAAAATTTATTTTTTTTACAAATAGAGATGAAGGTGAATTGCATGAGAAACTTTAGGATATTTTCACTTAAAACCTCCCTCCCTTTTTTAACAAATCAGGGCCATGCTGTACAGCGGTGAACTTAAACTTGAGAGAAGATCTGCATCAGCCCAAAGAGAGGGAGGTGTGCACAGTCTTCACTCTTTTGAAAAACGACTCTTTTAGAGAGGTCTGCATTGTCTGTGTCAAGAACTTAGCCATTCATTTAAAAAACTTGGACTTTATTGCTCATTTTAAGAGATAACTTTCTTGAACACTCTGAACTTTTCTTTTTTTGTTTATCAATTGAAAAATATTTCAAGGTGATACTTTATTACCCATCTCAAAAAAAGTTATTTGTATACTTTGGCATCTAGTTTTTCTTGTGTTTTCTCTTAAAGTGTGCATAGAAGCCAAAGTGTTTCAAGTGTTTTGCTGTGGAGTTACCAATCATTTTAGAATTGTGGAAGGAATTTTTGGTCTCTATACCAATTCATGACTAATCTCAGGACTGATATTGTATAAGCGCATAGGCTGTGTCTTCTTTGTAGCAAGGATGGTATAAGTGCTCCTAGTCTCTGTGTTTGATTCATCATTTTATGGTTGAAAGACCGTGTTTAATTTTAATATCTCTGCCTTGTGGTGGCACAGCATAAAGTTTTAACAAACAAAATCAGATCGTTAATCTTAACGTGATGGTTTTTATTTTATATCCGTATTTTGAAATTTTGTAGTGCCTGTGTTTCTGCAGCTTAGGTACAGATAAATAATTTTTATTATTTGTTATTTGAAGGCGTTTTTTTTTTTATCCATATCAAACCTTTTGAAAAATATTCTACATATAAAGATGTAGAGTAAATTTACTACATTATATCAGTATTGTAGGATTAAATATTATTTGTACAGCAGTCATTGATAAGATGAATTGTATATTTTTTTTTTTTACTTTCTAATTCAAAGTAATTAACATGACTGACGAGAACTCACGTTATTTGTGGTATTGTGACCACTCTGTTTTTATTTTCACCAGAGTTCTAAGTATATAGGATAGACTATGAGTGCATAGCATCACTGTAGATATTCATCTTTCATATCTCCCATAATGATAGCCAATATTTGAAGAAAGAGACTTGTTTTAGGAGAAACTCGCTCAATACACACACTGCAAAGGAGATATTTGAAGTATTGTGCATAGAGTAAGACATATATTTTTGTCTTATGTTATGCCATTACGCATTTTATCAAAAGACGACCTCAACATCGTAATTGTGGTATTTTGAAAAAGTTTTTATTTTCCTGATTACATAGTATATTATTGGCGGTAGAGATCTTATCCCATTTGTGGTATTGCAGAGTAGTTTTGTGCTACTAAATTGGCTTTTATATGTCTTTTCCTAACTGTATTCAGTAAAGTTTCTTTGTTTACTGTAATTTGACACTATTGCTGTCTATTATGTTTCACTCTTTTCTTCTTCTTTTTTTCTTTATAATTCATGGAAAGCATCCCAGTGCACCAAAGATGCTCTTAAATGTCGTTCTTTTGTTCTACTTTGTTGTACTAAATGCTGTAGGTTTCTTTTTACATAATCTCAAAGGATATCACTCGAAAATATATATATTTTATTCGTTACTTGTTAGTCTTTTTAACTTAAATTTCCATTTTATATAAACCTGCAATAAGCTATGCACGAGTATTTGACTGTAAAGAAATTGAACATATATTTTCATTACAATATGATATTTTTCTTTTTGTGGCTTTTGTACTTCTTTAGTACTAGTAACTCTCCGCTAAAAGAGAATGTCTAGTTACTTTTTCAACTTATCTAAGATTGTTGAGAATTTTTAAAACTTTAATAAAACCAATATGTAAGTAAAACTCCCCGAATATCTCTCTGGAATACTTAACTGGATAAAGTGTTGCTACGTTTTCCTGACTTACAACCATATCAGTACCTTATTGTGGAATTAATTTTAATAGCGGGGATATATCCAGATTTTAACACATTTTGTGTCCAGTGTTCCTTGATAAGTAATTTTGTATGCAAATTCTTGCCAGGTAAATTAATAGGTTTAGTTTTATATATACAGTCTATAGAATTATAAATCTCCTGCATCATTGTTGTAGATGATGATGATTTTTTTCACAGATCCATGATGTATGCCGGTGAGCTCAAGTTTGAGAAACGCACAATGTCTGCACAGCGTGAGGGTAATGTTCATAGTTTGTACTCTTTTGAAAAGAGATTGTACTGATGCCCTAAGAATAAAGAAACTGTAGGCAACGTAACGAAATACGAAAAAGGAAATAAATAATATCCTTGAGAAAAACGAAATCTCAAGTCCAGGCTCTTTTTAACAGCTAGATATGAAGTAATTAAGGTAATAGAACAGAATATCCTTAGTGAGAAACGTTTTTTGGATGAAATACATGATGTATATTATTTTACATATACAAAAAATTCTCTTGATATATAATTAATTATATAAAGTATTGAAATGGTATTATCTCTACTGTAATTATATACTCAGTGTTGATCCAATTAGAAAAAGGGACATGTCAAGTCTAAAAATATTGGTGTATATTTTTTAAAATATGTTCGCACCTAGACTGTGTGATATTTGTAAAGAAATAATAATATATACTTTGAAATATGGCAGAAAACTATATATGTATATCCTTCAAGAAATGTTAGGAGTATCCAGAAAATTATTAAGTATCTATTTGTAAGAGATAGTATGTGGATTTCCTTATATATTTTGAGAGTGGTGTCCATTTATGCAGTGTGTTCTATGCTGCAGAAGTCCATTCCAGGCAGTTTTGTATTTTTTATTATTAAAATAAAAGTTACCTCTAAAGTTGTTTTTATATTGGTGTTGTAGTGCCATTATTGCTGCTTGGGCCCTTGAGTCTTTGCATTTGTTGTGTTCAGAATTTTATTGCAAATTACTTTTTCATAAACTGTAATTACTTTGTTTTTATCGAAGTTTTTGTACATAAACTGACTCATACTTTTTGAAAATAAGTTTAACAAGTATAAAATAAATTATATGCTGTTGCGATACCCTATGGATGCAACCAACATTTTACTCTCTCTCTCTCTCTCTCTCTCTCTCTCTCTCTCTCTCTCTCTCTTTTTTTTTTTTTTTTTTTTTTTTTTTTTTTTTTTTTTTTTTTTTTTTTAAGCATGACAATGATGAATATATATGCTGGTAGCTACTGTATAAGTAATAATGATAAATATACCTAGTGTGATGCTGATATGTACAGAGGTGAACATATACTGTTAATGGACCAAGAAGAAGAAGATTGAGATATTCTATTTACTGTAAATTTTTAGTTTGTACATATCTTTCCATAATTACCAAATTTTTATTAGCACTAGATATACAGTACAGTATTCACCAATATTATATAAGTGCCAATTTTAATCATCTCAACACATTTGAAATACCTATGTTCTCTGAACTTGACTTGTTAGTAAATTTTTATGCCTTGGAAAAAATATGGACATCCTTTTGGAAAGTTTACCCGTTTCGAAGTATGTATTCTAAGTAGCATACAGCACGTATTCTCGAGTCACTTAACAGGGCTAGAAGGTCACTGCTTGAAAATTGCCTTCACTCCTTGTAATTCATTGAATACTTTGGGGCTTGAGAAATTAACGAGGAAGAAAATGCAACTTACTGTGATTTGTAATTTGGTCCTGGTTGTTACCAAGCTTCCCTGTCTTCAACAGTTTGAGGCTTTCATGTGTAAATTATTTTGACAGAAAATTTAACTTTGCTGTTAAGGCAAACCTGCCCAAAGCCATTTAGTGAGGTACGATCGCATATCCAGTTCTGTGTGGTGTCTGTGCAATTGAAGGAGTAGTTTTTTGCGTGCCATAATGCACTTTTGTGATAAAACAAGCGTAATCTCATGATCATGTTTCATCTTTAAGGGTCCAAATATGTGTACTGTATAAAAACTGGGTGCTGCATTTCAAACACTCAAATTCTAATATTATTATTATTATCTTTATCTATATATATATATATATATATATATATATATATATATATATATATATATATATATATATACTGAATATATTATATATAATAGTAATAATCCAGTGGTTTCTACTACAGAAATTTTTAACGCAATTTGTAATCCTCATAATATTTGGTCTGTTTTCTTTAAAAAAAAAAATTATGGTTCATGCCATTTAATTATTGGATTAATGAGCAAAATTCTTATTACTGATGTTGGTTTTTTGTGTTATTTTCCGAAATTGACACATCCAGTAAGTGTCACTGAGTGTTTGTAAATCAGCGCCCATATATTTTGAGAAGTCAACTTCCATTTATATTAGTGCATGAAGGTTTAGTAGTCTCTATGTATCTTTGTATTATCTGAATGTCAATTGAAGTTGTTCTCAGAGAGTAAATAAATATTATTAGAAAGCATTTGTTTTTACCTTATCTTTATTTCTGCATTAGTGTGAAATATTATATATTTGATTAATAATGAAATAGTTTGGTGTTAAACTGGTGCCCAGTGAAGTTCTTGATTCCATGAAAAGGAAACCGTAACAAATGAATGGTAAAACATATACTGAAAACTTATATATGCTACGTGTAACATGGGCTACCTCACAGTGCAATATGGCAGTTTACCTTCCTTTCCATTTGACAGTGTGGAAGCCTGTATTGAGGATACATTGTTTGAAGCTTTTACAGTATAGTTAAGGATCTGCACAATAGTATACTCGAGTGTATAAAAACTTTAACTTGTAATAATGTATAAACTGATGCCTCAAGGAATGAAGAGATGAATTTGGTGTTCAGGGCGAAGTCGGCATAAGGGGAGCAGATAATACATTGCAATAGGATAATTGACAATATTAGGGAATTCTACTTGGTGCCATTTAGTTTCTCTATTATAGATGAAAGCTGGTGTAAACTAAACGGTAGCAAAATTATAAGGATAGAAAAGGTGAACAATTTCCATAAGGTTGGACTAAAGGCACATAGCTTTCAAGAAATAAATAGCAAAATGTGCTTTGAGAAGGTGCAATAGTTGGTAAATGCTTTTCTCACTTTTTGGGTATTAGACCATTATCTTGTGCGTCTGTAATAACACTGCTATGTTCCAAACCTCTACTCCAGTGTGTCTTATGAAATTTTATTTGAAGGACTGGATCCTACTTGTGCAACCTATAATTTCGAATCTTTATGCAGGCATTTGCTCATTATAATAACACCAACCAGTTATCACTCGGGAAATTGGAAATATATTTCTAAAACTAGTTCAAATTTGAATGACAAAATCATGAACTAGAAAATTAAGATAGGGGTATTGTAAGCTTTTCCAGTTCACAGATAGATTTATTTGTTACTGCCCCTATTCCAGCTTTGAAACCCTGAGTGCCATAGAATTTAACCCTAATTGGGAGACTTGCACAGTCCAGGTCAGGATATGGAGGAGATTCCTTTAAGCTTGATGTATATATTTCAGTCAAAAGACATTGCAAATCAGTTCATTCCAGAGCAAAGATACTTTTCGATTTCAACATGCATTTCCGCCAGGGTTGTCTCCACTGAACTTCATTTTTCATCTTGTAATCTCATATAATTGTATTTCATATCCTCTGCGCAGTACAGGACTATTTGGTTTTGTAAGTGCAATGACTTTTTGTCACACATCATTCACAACGCATTGGTTCTGATCTCTGAATTATAGAATGAAACTCCTGGGCCCCTGAAAACATAAAGAGAAATATAGCCATCATTAAAGCTTCCAGAATATCCGTACAAGCAATAAAGAGGCCTTTTCAGTTGATGAAACCTAAAAATTCCTTGCATTATAAAATTAATATTAAGTATGTCCTAATTGAAAAGAGAAGTTTAATTGGTACACCCTCTTATCTTTAGGTTCAGAAATGTTTAATTGTTCAAGAAAGCTCTTTTAACATAGGTGGATATGTACGGGAACCAGTAAAGGCCTCAATTTAGCAATTCCAAATATGAAAGTGTTTCTATACAAGTCGGTTGATGTACCACCCACATCAGAGAGGGAAGCTTTTCTTCTAGATCTGGAAACTGTTAAACAGATGAAACCACAGAACATAATATACAAAAGGAACTTAAGTGATAAGTATATCAGTAGGCATATGATGGAATTTTTTATAGAAATAAAAAACATATCGTTGTGATTGAATCTTTTGACGTAAACCAAGTATTAACCTAGAGAAGTAGCATACGTAAGAGCAGCTGCTTAACCAATATCAAGGATACCAAGTAATATACACTGTTAATCAAGGTAATGGTTATTTTGTTGCTTTAGCTATCTTGTCCATTATTAGTTGTGGCCTGTGCATTATCATATGAAAAGGTGATTGTAATACTTGGTGCAATATTATAGCAGCCAGTTGTAACTGAAGTTGGAAGAGAAGGAGAATTAAATGTAATTATAACTGTGATATGAGAAGTTCCAAACAGTCATATATGTAAAAGCGGTATATGTTTATTTAATTGTGTTCTCGGGAAAGAGCCCTATGTCGGTGTCTCACCGTCTCCTGGCCAGTTTCACTTTTTTTTACTCACTAACGCTTATCTTATGTTTCCTTGAAACGGTGACTGTAATTAAAATTTATTGTTTTTTTAATTAGCGAGTCCCAGTTATCAACTGTTCTTACACTAAAATATTACCTCCCTGCAGCCTGCAAAGAAGTTTTCTTACGAAGCTTCACACTTTGACTTCTATTTCTAGAACCACTCAGATTAAAGTATTGATACTTATCCACTCTGTTAATACCAAGTGGAAATTCAAAAGCTGTTATCATATCCCCCTCTTTCTTATAACACCGTTGTGTATTCAATCTTGGGCCTGGCGTAAGTCATGTAAATTATTTTCAAGCATTTTTTATGGCCATATACCTACAACTTTTATGATTGATAAGAATGTGTGTATTTACGTAATTTGTATTTACCCAATTGTGCTCTCGGAAAAGAGCCTTATACTTAGAACTCCCTGTCTCCTGCTTGATTCAAGTTTTTGCTCACTGACACTTACTATATGTCTGAATAACTTTGAATGCGTTTATCGTTTTATATTTCCTCTCAGAAAATTCCAATTATCAACTATTCTTGCATTAAAAAAGTACTTCCTTACATCTTGCAAATTTATTTTCTTGCTAAGCTTCAAACTATAGCCTCTATTCTAGAACCACACATATTAAAATAGTTCTTCTCCACTATGTTAAAACCATGAAGGAATTTAAAAACCGGTACCATATCCTCCCCTCTTCCTTCTAGCTTCTAGTGATGGTGAGATTACGTATCTCTGTAACTATCTATTTACCATGTCTTTGAACTTTATCCAATTTATTGATATGCTTTTCAGGTGTGGATTCCAAAACGGCGCTGCATATTCAAGCTTTGGTCTCACTTACGTCACAGAAATATTTCTGAAAATTGCCTTGACCATGTGCCTGACGGCCGCTCATATGTTTCTAAAGAAAGCACATGCTGCCATTATTATGCCATGTATAAGTATTTCCAGAGATAGATGTGACACTTTGTTTACCCTTATATCTCTTTTAGTAACTGTTTTTTTGAAGTTTCGTGCTCACTACTTAGTACCCAAACTTGGGCTTCCTTGCTCACTAAAGTACTGAATCTCATTAGCCAATTGTGTGACCACTCATGGAGACTATTTTGATCTATCTGAAGATCTCTACCATTTTCCGCATCATTTACTCTCTTCGCAGTCTTTGCTTCATCTGCACACATATTCCAAGGTACATTTACAGAATCCATTAGTTTTTTAATTGTGACACCAGGACAGGCATAGAAAATTGCCCTCATCAGGCCCGGGCACCAGAAAAGTGGCAACGAAAGTAGCTGATTAAGGAAAAGGCTGAAATAATAGAATGAAAGAGAAACCAAGAGGAGAAGTGTTGTGACTTGTTCAATGAATGCGCCAAAATATTCGGTGTAGATGTAAGCATAGGAAAAGAACCGTAATTGAAGGAAGACTGACATCGAGCCCTAAAAGTGATCACTGCTAACCTTTCTCCAGTCAGACACTGCATGTCATATTCTGACCCTCTGTTTTCTCTTTTCTAAATTATATATACAGTATATATATATATATATATATATATATATATATATATATATATATATATATATATATATATATATATATATATATATATATATATATATATTATATATATATATATATATATATATATATATATATATATATATATATATATATATATATATATATATATATATATATATATATATGAAATAAATTATGCCTCCGGTCGTATATTTTATATGGTGGTAGATGATAGGTGTCAGTTCAATGTTATATTGTCAGTTTTCATGGTCAAAAATCGTTTATAATGGTCATTCGTTCCTGAAGATGCATTTTTATTATTCCATCTTTTTATGGTTAATAAATGGTAAAATTAATTTGGAATCACTACCTTACTTTCACTCTTAATGCTAGACTCACTACAGATTTTTATTTGTTTACATTGGAGTCGCAGCCACCTGACGACGGAGTGGGGCGTCGTTAGCAACGAGTTCATTAACATAATTACTTGTTAATTAGCAAATTACTGGACATTGTTCCCACCTTTCCCTGACCAAGATATGTCAGAATTAAGAAAACAGGAGAGCGTTGATGATACGAAAAGAATCGTACATACATATCCTTTAATGAGAGTAAGTATAAAGATCGGATGCGAGTCTGTAGGTGTATAGCACGCTTGTGCTTGGTAAAATAAGGTAAATATACCTCCTACACGCCCAATCAGTGAAATTAGAATATGGAGCATAGAAAAAATATCTAAAGCCCCCAAAAGCAATAACTTCAAGTACCAACACATTTCTTAACTTGAGGTAAACTTAAACCCAACCAAAACTAATCCAGTAATTTAATATCTTTCATGAAATTTTTACTAACAGGGTGTGTTAAAGTTTTTTTTATGAGTGCGAGACCAGGACGAGCCAAAAAAATAAATAAAACTGCCCTCATCAGGCCTGGGCACGAAGAACACTTGAAATAAAGATAAATAGAGATGGAGAATGTAGTGACTTGTTAGATGTAAAGGGATCATAAGAGTTGTGTAACGAATGTTCAAGAACATTCGATGTTAATGTAGGGATAGAGAAAAAACCATAACTGAAGGAATTCTTAAGATCGATTCTGTCTTGGACAGTTCTATTTAAAATCCAAAAGACCTTCAGCTGTAATATTGCTAAGGGCGGTTGGTACCATTAGCCAACCTAAAACTGTAAAATAATTCCATTAAATAATTGTAGAAGTGCTTAATATGAATCAGGTAACCATATTTAAGCTAAATGTTTACTATCATATTTCCAGTTAGGGAAAAAAAATCAATTAAAATTTATCATAAACTTAGGTTAGGTTACTGAGATTAGATATTATTTATGCTAGAGATTTTTCAGTGTTTTCCAATTTCGTTTCAATCGTTGTTGTTGTGAAACTAAACATTTACGTTGCTTAACTTTGCAATCCTGGATATGTAGGAAATTCGAGAATGTATTAGTGAAGCTATCAAAACTGAGCCGAATCAGAACAGGTTTTAACTAAATTGATACATGCATCCTTTGCAAAGAAGTGTGTTTGCAAAATCGTAATACAATCTTTGTAGACAGGATAGATTTGATCACTGATCAGTGTTAAACTATTTTTTTTTATAAATCCTGGTACAGAAATAAAAGGATATTATTGATGATAAATAATATATTACTACTATTTTATGTTGTGCATGGATAGGATATTTCATTCACTTTGCAGGGTTTATGTAATGCAAGATAATTTTCCTAAGAGTCACGTTGCTGTATTTCCTAACTGGTTAATCTTTCTGCAAATAACACTGTCATATCCAGTTAATGGTTGATTAATTTCAAGCTGGCTGTTGAAAAGTAATGTAATCAGAGTAGATAACTGTAAGTAGCATTTCTATTGAGAGCCACTGGTTCAGTAAACTATTCATGATCTTTTGGAATCCTGTACTTACATAAACATAAAAGAACATGGAATATTAAATATAGTAAACTAAGTGACTATGCTAAAACAGTAGTATATTGAATCTCTGTTGAAGTTTCCTAGTACCGTTATTTACTTTATTATGATACATACTAATTCTTGTAGGCTGTGTGATTGACAGGCCAACCCAAGTGTATGTGTAAGCTCTCTTTCTTTGAATTTTTTCCACTGCTCTGCTTTAAAGAAGATAAATACTATACGTTCATACCTCGGCATTACGTACCCCTGTTTAACGATTATTGAAAGCAACGTACGAAATCTGGAGCAGCCAATTTAGTATTTTCCAGTTTAAAACTTATATATGCCACCAACGGAGTTGAGGCAACACTGGACAAGAGCCACTGGTTCAAGAGATGGCCACTACTTGGTGCAGGCTAACTGTGTTTAGATCTGTGGGAGCGACATTATTGCTCCTTATTTTCCACTTGTTATAAGTGTTGTAGTGTTATAGTGATTATTACTCAGTCTGCATTAAGTCTTATTTTAAAATAAAAATGTTAAGTTTATTATATTTATATTGTACAGATATTTTACATTGTCACATAGGATGTTGTGCTTGATAAAGTGCTTGATTAAATGTATTATACCTTTTATTTTCTTAATGTAATTGTTGATATTATGCACTACAGACCCCATTTCGGTAACCTCGGACATTCAGCAATATTGGACCAATGTTCCCCTCATATGAACATTAAAACAAGGAATGACTATAAATACAGTAACAGCAATAACACATTCTTATGTACCTGTATTTTGCAGATTTATAATAACATCTTAATAATTTAGGTATTACATTATAAGATGTATCGTCCTTAATGAAATTGAGTTTTGATTCCGTGAAACCATGCTATTGCCTTCATCTTCCATGATAAAACAGGAATACATTTCTTAGCTAGTATTTTGTTATATATAAAGTTTATCCGATTGAAACTAATTGTTTTTTGTTTTTATTATTTGAGAAACATTTTGATTCATTAGTTTCTGTATGTATGATTTTTTTTATTGGTTGTTCTAATATCGTAGATAGATTTATATATTTCTATTATCTCTTAGAGTATCGTTTTAATTGTTAGAAGATTAATCTACTTTACCACAAAGGCTGTAGTGCCATACTAATATATGTAAAAGCCAGTGCAGATTTCAAGCATTTGGCATCATAACAATTTGTGTGTCAGCTGAAGATATTTTTCTTAATTTTCTATTCTAGTATGCCAGTTAGCATGTTAAGAAATAATATTGTAACATTATAGATTGAGGGAATTTTTTTGAAGGATAATATATGCATTGATAAATTAGACTACTGTATTTGCACCATTGAAATATGACTTCCAGCTTGTGAGTATTTGTAATGTTTTTTAAAAGTTGTACGAGTGCTATGCTGTACTTGGATTCTTTCTAATCTTCACCATTGTAAGTCCTCTCACGGTAGCATATTAATAACCCTTAATTTTCTCTTAGTATGATAGAGTATGGCTATGGCTAACATATATTAATTATATTGATTTATTCCTTGATAAAACTGGGGTTTTCTTGAAATTTTTAGTAAACATGATCGTTAATTCTTCTAAACCTTTTGAATAAATCTCTCTGTCCCGTTTTATATCTTTGGCATCAGTAGAATCAGAGCACCATTGTCTAGCAGACAGTCACAACACCTCTTACCATCACCCCTATTACTTCCTGCGGTTATAAGTTACTGGCTTAATTATGCTTTTTTACTAGTCCATCTGATGCACGAACAGTGATGTGAAATAACTGTACTCATGTAAGTTTAAATGTCTTGCCATTTGCAGGTAGATTAAAAGAAAACTTCGCCGAGTTTATGGTCCATCATGAGAAAAGATTTAGTGTATTTTAGTTTTTCTCTTTCATGGGTCTTATGTTTTTTTTTATAGATTATATGGAGATATGAAACTTATTTTTCATAGAGCTGATAAGCTGATAGTGATAGTAAATCCCATATACAAAGATGTATAACTGTTTAAGGTTGAGATGTATGGCTATGAAGAAATTGACTGTAAATATTAAGTAGTATTATCTCTAGATTAGATTAGCTGTATACATACCAGTCTGTTTTGGAACTATCCTAACAAAGCTGTAGCTTATGCAAGTCTGGAAAGTTTTATTTATTTCAACTTTTATTACTTGAAAAAGAGGTGCCTGCAATAAGTGACCCCTCCCTCTACTGGCCTAAAGTATTCTCATAATTATAAATGAAGCACCAGGGATAGATGGGTGTCATGCTGAGTGCTTGTCAAAAGGTGGGGAGGCATTAGTAGAATGGATGGTTAAGTTGTTGAATGTATGTTTGAGGAAATGAGGGTCCCAGTTGATTGGAAGAGTGCATGTGTAGTTTCACTTTACAAAGGGAAGGGAGATAAGTATGAGTGTAGTAGTTTTAGGGGAATTAGTTTGTTGAGTGTAGTTGGGAAGGTATATGGAAGTGTTAATTGAGAGGATTAGGAAAGGTACTGAGAGATTGATTGGGTAAAAACAGTGTGGATTCAGGAGAGGAAGAGGATGTGTGGATCAGGTGTTTGCAGTAAGACAGGTGTGTGATAAGTTCTTGGAGAAAGGTAGGACACTTTTTGTGCTTTTATGGATTTAGAGAAAGCTTATGACAGGGTAGATAGAGAGGGGTTGTGGAGGTTGTTGCGATTGTATGGAATAAGGGGAGGTTTGTTGAATGCGGTGAAGAGCTTTTACATGGATAGTAGAGCGTGCGTGAGAGTTGGGTGATTGGTTTGAGGTGAATATAGGGTTAAGTCAAGGTTGTATAATGTTGCCACAATTGTTCAGTGTGTATATTGATGGAGTGATAAGGGAAGTAAATGAAAGAATACTAGACAGAGGCTTGGAACTGGTGGGTGGGGATGGAAGATTGTGGAAATTGAATCAGTTGCTATTTGTGGATGATACTGTACTGGTGGCTGATACTGAGAATGAATTGAATCATTTGGTGACTGAGTTTATTAGTGTGTGCGAAAGAAGGAAGTTGCAGGTGAATATTGGTAAAAGTAAAGTCATGAGATTCACGAGGAGTGTTACTGTTGGCAAATTGAATGTAGGAGTGAATGGGGAGTTGCTTCATGAAGCTGAGAGTTTTAAGTATCTGGGGTCGCATGTATCAAGGAGTGGACAGGTGGATGTAGAGGTAAATCACACAGTAAAGTAAGCAAGTAAATGTCTAGGTGGTTTGAAGAGTATAATGAGAAATAGATATTTGGGAATGAATGCAAAGTGAAGGATATATGAAGGTGTGATTGTGCCGACAGCATTGTATGGAGCAGAGACTTGGAATGCAAGAGAGATGAAGTATGATTGGTGTATCTAGAATAGATAGAGTAAGAAATGAGGATGTCAGGCAGAGAACGGGTGTTGGAATGAAGCTGTCGGATAGGTTAGATCAGAGAGTGTTGAGTTGGTTTGGACACATGGAAAGGATGAGTGATGAATGAATGGTGAAGAGAGTGTGGAGTGAAAAAAATTATTGGAGTTAGGTCAGGAGGGAGACCTAGAATGAGATGGATGGATGGCATGAAAAGAGCACTGAATGCACGTACAATGTCAGTGGTACTGGGAAGAGAGCGTGCAAGAAATGGGAATGAGTGGAGGAAGATTGTGCTTTTCTGATGCGTCCCAAAGGGTTTTCTCGCACCTGCTAGCTCAGTGAACTGTGGTGAACGGGTGTTAGAGGATTTGCCATGTGATAAATGGGTGGGGGTAAACCAGCTGCAGTTGTCGGGCCTCATTGTAGAATATCGGTGCCCGCCTACCTTGTGGGTGACCCAAACAGGATGGAAGGGGGGGGGGAGACGTGGCAACCATTAATCCCCAAGATTGAGGTATGTGTGGATCGTGGTGAATGCACGTTTCTTGGCTCGGCCAACCCCCTTACAAGGGGGAATGAGGCGTGTGTATATGTATGTATGTATTGGAATTTTACTGAAAGCTGGCAGTAGATTGCATAGGGTATATTATTCAGGCAATGAGAGACACTGTCTTCTCAAATGCTACTGTAGTGTATTTATTGTTAATTGTATGTTAAAGTACAGGTCGCATTTTAACTGTGTAATCTACATTCAAGTTGTATAGTTCATCACTAATGTATATAGTCGCGTTTATCTCCACTTTCTCTGTTTTATGTGTTTTAAATAAGAAGATTGTAAATGGGCGATGGGCAGATCTTCGTATAGGCTAGGAAATAGGTACGGTATTTAGATACTTAAAGACATTACTGTTATTAGACAAGAGTAACACTGTAATAGTGAGTGTTGTATGGAGTTCAAAAAATGTATCATTATAGAATAGTATTTGAAGTCATGAATTCGAATTTTGCATACTATGAGATGAAATTGTTTCACTCTGTCCATTTACAATGTTGTTCAGTATTAATTAGGTATAACGGTATATGGGGTTTATTACATTGGATTCTTATTTTATTTGTATTTTTTATTTGTGTATGGATTGTATCATTACTGCTTCAAAAATTTATTATTGCAATTGATATTTATTGTACACATGAGTATTTTTTTCATTTAAAAGTAAAAGTTCGTTATAAAGAACGAAAGGCCAGAGCAGAGAAAATGTGAAGTTGGGCTTCGATGATTATAAAAAATATTATATATATATATATATATATATATATATATATATATATATATATATATATATATATATAATATATATATATATATATATATATATATATATATATATATATATATATATATATATAAGAAATTTCGTTTTTATTAGGAATTGCGTAAGACTGAATTTTTTGGGATATTGTTTGTACATACTACATACAGTATACAGTACTGTAATACTCTCTGATGACGTCGCCTTCGGGAAAAACTCATTTATACTTTACAGGAATAAGAACACTAAAATATACAGTAGTTTGATTTGGAGATGTTAATTAGGTGAATCGAAATAACTGAGAGGCTTGCAGTCTTTTTTCTTCTTCTTCTTCGTCTTCTTCTTCTTCTTTTTATGATAGTATTATCCGTAGATTATTCAAAAGATTTAAAGTAGTTTTTCAGATGACGGTTATCTCTTATGTCCAGTATCCCATCACGTACTGGATGGGGAGTCATCCGTTCTCTCTCTGGCTGCTTTGGTCATAAATTCCTATGGTTAACCATTCTCTCTCTCTCTCTCTCTCTCTCTCTCTCTCTCTCTCTCTCTCTCTCTCTCTCTCTCTAGCTAGCTAGCTATCTATCTATCCATCCATCCATCCATCCATCCATCTATCTATCTATCTATCTATCTATCTATCTATATATATATATATATATATATATATATATATATATATATATATATATATATATATATATATGGTAGGAAAAGCCCATTAAATAAAACAACGAAAAAAATATATATAAAAAGTACTTATTAATTTCGTAAGCTTAACTGGTCGGTCACCTTCTCAAAGTACAATGGTATCTCTTGCCATTGTACTTTGAGAAGGTGACCAGTTGAGGTCACGAAATTAATAAGTACTTTTTATATATATTTTTTCGTTGTTATGTTTAATGGGTTTTTCCTACCATTTTAGACTGTACGTTAACAGTTCAGTGTTGTCAATATATATATATATATATATATATATATATATATATATATATATATATATATATATATATATATAATGATTCTATTTCACGAGAAACACGTGAAAATTGTAAATGTGAATGGTTATGGCTACAAAGGAAATTAAAAGAAATTTTGAGATCCTTAGTACTTAGTACTTTCAAGTGTATTACTTATCATCAGGTAAGTAATACACTTGAAAGTACAAAGTACTTGTTTGTTCCGGTTTTACGTCACGGACTGACTTTTCTACCAAGGGCTAGGACGTTTGCCTTAAGGATCTCAAAATTTCTTTCAATTTCGTTACGTAGCCATAATCACACACATACATACACAGGTATGTTTGCAGATGATGCAAAGATTGTGAAGAAAGTAAAAAACGAGAACAATGGTAGAGAACTTCAGGAGGATCTAAATAATCTGCATGAGTGGTCAGAAAAGTGGCTAATGAAATTCAATACCTCAAAATGTAAGGTAATGAGAATGGGTACAAGTGCAAGAAGGCCCAAGCTTGACTACTCGGTGGCTGGAGTACAACTTCAAGAGACAGAAAATGAGAGAGATCTAGGAGTAAACATACTGGCAGATTTGTCTCCAGAAATACATATAAATGGCGTAGTAAGGGCAGCATATTCATTCTTATCAAATGTAAGGGTAGCCTTCAGGCACATGGACAAGGAAATGTTCAGAAATATTTATGTAACCTATGTGAGGCCAAAACTCGAATATGCAGCCCCCTTTTGGAATCCGCACTTGAAAAAGCACATAGCTAAGCTTGAAAAAGTTCAAAGACATGCCACGAAACTGGTGCCAGAAATGCGCAATCTCGGTTATGATGAGAGGCTGAGGGAATTAGACTTGCCATCACTCGAAGCTAGAAGAGTAAGGGGGGATATGGTGACAGTCTTTAAATTCCTTCATGGTTATGATAGAGTGGATAGGGATCGATATTTCGATATGGCTGGCTCTAGAACTAGAGGTCATAGTTTGAAGCTTCGTAAGAAAACTTGTTTGCAGGATGTAAGGAAATACTTTTTCAGTGTAAGAGTAGTTGATAATTGGAATTCGCTAAGCGAGGAGGTAGTTAATGCTATCTCAATCCATAGTTTTAAGGACAGGTACGATAAGTATCACTAAGTCTAAAAATGGAACCGATCAGGAGACGGGAAGATACGAGCTTTGGGCTCTTTCCCGTAAACACAATTAGGTAATCACAATTAGGTAATCACAGGATGTAAGGAAATACTTTTTCAGTGTAAGAGTAGTTGATAATTGGAATTGGCTAAGCGAGGAGGTAGTTAATGCTATCTCAATCCATAGTTTTAAGGACAGGTATGATAAGTATCACTAAGTATAAAATGGAACCGATCAGGAGACGGGAAGATACGAGCTTTAGGCTCTTTCCCGTAAACACAATTAGGTAATCACACACACAGGCTGAGGTAATTAGACTTACCATCACTCAAAGCTAGAAGATTGAGGGGGGATATGGTGACAGTCTTTAAATTCCTTCATGGTTATGATAGAGTGGATAGGGATCGATATTTTGATATGGCTGGCTCTAGAACTAGAGGTCATAGTTTGAAGCTTCGTAAGAAAGCTTCTTTGCAGGATGTAAGGAAATACTTCTTCAGTGTAAGAGTAGTTGATAATTGGAATTGGCTAAGCAAGGAGGTAGTTAATGCTATCTCAATCCATAGTTTTAAGGACAGGTATGATACGTATCACTAAGTATAAAATGGAACCGATCAGGAGACGGGAAGATACGAGCTTTGGGCTCTTTCCCGAAAACACAATTAGGTAAACACACACACACACACACACACACACACACACACACACACACACACACACATGCATATACTTTCTTAGCAAATGTAAGGGTATCCTTCTGACACATGGACAAGGAAATGTTCAGAAATATTTATGTAACGTATGTGAGGCCAAAGCTTGAATATGCAGCCCCCTTTTGGAATACACTTGAAAAAGCACGTAGTTAAGCTGGAAAAAGTTCAAAGACATGCCACGAAACTGGTGCCAGAAATACGCAATCTCAGTTATGATGAGAGGCTGAGGGAATTAGACTTACCATCACTCGAAGCTAGAAGATTGAGGGGGGATTTGGTGACTGTTTAAATTCCTTCATGGTTATTACAGAGTGGATAGGGATCTATATTCTGATATGGCTGGCACTAGAACTAGAGGTCATAGTTTGAAGCTTCATAAGAAAACTTCTTAGCAGGATGTAAGGAAATGCTTTTTTAGTGTAAGAATAGTTGATAATTGGAATTCGCTAAGCGAGGAAGTAGTTAATCCTAACTCAATCCATAGTTTTAAGAACCAGTATGATAAGTATCACTAAGTACAATATGGAACCGATCAGGAGACGGGAAGTTACGAGCTTTGGGCTCTTTTCCGTAAGCACAATTATCTAATTACACACGCACATGTACTGAAGGTAAAAGAACAGTTTTTAAGGCTAAAGAGAGCGGATGGAAGCATCACTGAGAAGGATGAAGAGATCTGCAAAGAATTGAACAAGGAGTTTCAGTCAGTATTTACAGAAGAAAATACCCCACCCCCTCAGATTGCAGTGATAGAAGCTCAAGGGCCGGCATTAGAGAACATCAACCTTACAGCCACAGAGGTATGCAAAGCGCTGATGGATTTAGATGTTCATAAAGTTACAGGTCCTGATGACATATCCCCTCATGTGCTTAAAAAATGCGCAAACACAATATCAGTGGCACTAAGTATCATATTTAAGGAGTCACTGGAGTCGGGGGAGATTCCAAGATGCTGGAAACAAGCAAATGCGATACCTATCTTCAAAAAGGGAAGGAGGGATACGGCTCTGAACTATAGACCAGTTTCCTTGACCAGCATAGTTTGCAAAGTTACGGAGAAACTACTAAGGAAACATATCTCTCTTCACTTGGAATCCTTCAACTTTTTGTCAGTGAGGCAACATGGCTTCAGAGAAGGTAGATCAACAGTAACAAACTTATTAGAATTTTATGATGAGGTAAGCCAAATCTTACAGGAAAGAGAGGGCTGGGCAGATTGCATATTCCTAGACTTCCAGAAAGCGTTTGACACTGTTCCACATGGGAGACTTATTAGGAAGCTGCAATCAATGGCTAGAATAGGTGGAAATGTTTTGGAATGGATAAAAACTTACTTAGAAGGAAGGGAACAGAGGGTTAGAGTAAGACACTCAGTGTCTGAATGGAGAAGAGTTAGTAGTGGAGTTCCACAGGGTTCAGTTTTAGGGCCACTTTTGTTCCTTGTATATGTAAATGACCTACCAGAGTCTGTAAATTCATTCATGAATATGTTTGCAGATGATGCAAAGATTGTGAAGAAAGTAAAAAACGAGAACAATGGTAGAGAACTTCAGGAGGATCTAAAAAATCTGCATGAGTGGTCAGAAAAGTGGCTAATGAAATTCAATACTTCAAAATGTAAGGTAATGAGAATGGGTACAAGTGCAAGAAGGCCCAAGCTTGACTACTCGGTGGCTGGAGTACATCTTCAAGAGACAGAAAATGAGAGAGATCTAGGAGTAAACATACTGGCAGATTTGTCTCCAGAACTACATATAAATGGCATAGTAAGGGCAGCATATTCATTCTTATCAAATGTAAGGGTAGCCTTCAGGCACATGGACAAGGAAATGTTCAGAAATATTTATGTAACCTATGTGAGGCCAAAACTCGAATATGCAGCCCCCTTTGGAATCCGCACTTGAAAAAGCACATAGCTAAGCTTGAAAAAGTTCAAAGACATGCCACGAAACTGGTGCCAGAAATACGCAATCTCAGTTATGATGAGAGGCTGAGGGAATTAGACTTACCATCACTCGAAGCTAGAAGAGTGAGGGAGGATATGGTGACAGTCTTTAAATTCCTTCATGGTTATGATAGAGTGGATAGGGATCGATATTTTGATATGGCTGGCTCTAGAACTAGAGGTTATAGTTTGAAGCTTCGTAAGAAAACTTCTTTGCAGGATGTAAGGAAATACTTTTTCAATGTAAGAGTAGTTGATAATTGGAATTGGCTAAGCGAGGAGGTAGTTAATGCTATCTCAATCCATAGTTTTAAGGACAGGTATGATAAGTATCAGTAAGTATAAAATGGAACCGATCAGGAGACGGGAAGATACGAGCTTTGGGCTCTTTCCCGTAAACACAATTAGGTAATCACAATTAGGTAATCACACACACACAAGAGATCTAAGAGTAATCATAGTGACCGATTTGTCTCCAGAAATGCATATAAATGGCATAGTTGCGATACTACAGCTGAAGGATTTTTACACTTGAATAGGACTGTCCAGTACAGTTAGATGTTAAGTCATCCTTCAGTTACGGTTATATTTTATGCCTACATCAACACTGTATATTGTTGTATATTCATTACACACCTCTTATTATCCCTTCACTTCTGACAAGTCATTACACTCTCCATCTCTGTTACTTTTTACTTGATGTATTCTTCGTGCCCAGGCTTGGTGGAGGCTGTTTTATTTAATTATATTTATTTGGCCCGTCCTGGTGTCACAGTCATTAAAAATAAAATTGTAAGGGCAGTATATCCTCTCATAGCAAATGTATGAGTAGCCTGCAGGCACATGGACAAGGAAATGTTTAAAAATATTTATGTAACCTATGTGAGGCCAAAGCTTGAATATGCAGCCCCTTTTGGAATCCGCACTTGAAAAAGCACGTAGTTAATATGGAAAAAGTTCAAAAACATGCCACGAAACTGGTGCCAGAAATACGCAATCTCAGTTATGATGAGAGGCTGAGGGAATTTGACTTACCATCACTGGAAGCCAGAAGATTGAGGGGGGATATGGTGACAGTATTTAAATTCCTTCATGGTTATGACAGAGTGGATAGGGATCGATATTTTTATATGGCTGGCACTAGAACTAGAGGTCATAGTTTGAAGCTTCATAAGAAATCTTCTTTGCAGGATGTAAGGATGTACTTTTTTAGTGTAAGAGTAGTTGATAATTGGAATTCGCTAAGCGAGGAGGTAGCTAATGCTAACTCAATGCATAGTTTTAAGGGAAAGTATGATAAGTATCACTAAGTATAAAATGGAACCGACCAGGAGACGGGAAGTTACGAGCTTTAGGTACTTTACGTAAGCACAATTATCTAAATACACACACACGCATATTTATTTACATACACACACACACACACACACACACACACACACACACACATATATATATATATATATATATATATATATATATATATATATATATATATATATATATATATATATATATATATATGGCTACGTAACAAAAAAGAAAGTTTGAAATCCTTAGCGCTCTCAAGTTAATTATTTATCTTCAGAGGAATCTTAGTTTTACAAACGAATGAAGATATATATATATATATATATATATATATATATATATATATATATATATATATATATATATATATATATATATATATATATATATATACATACACACACACATACAGAAAACAGGTGAAAAAAAGGGAATTAGTAACCCATCGTCGGAAGTTGAGTATAAAAGCAGTACCACCATATGATATATTAGTTTATTGGGGCGTAAATACCTAGTAAATATGGTACTGTCGTTGGGATCATATTACTTTGCTGAGAATAAGAGTAACAGTGAAAGGACATACTAACCTTAATAATAATAATAATAATAATAATAATAATAATGAAATTGATAGTAATAATAATTTATAATAATAATAACACTAGCAATAATAATAGTAGTAATGATAATGATAATAATAAATATAACGACTATAAAAGTAATACTAACCCAAAAATAAAATTAAAAACAGTACAACAATAAGAAAAAAATCAGTAATCACGAAAAATCAGAAAAAACAAAACGATAATATTAGAAATACCTGTACTAACAATAATATTATTATAAATATATTAATTATAAAATGACAAAAAATAAAAGTGAAATAATAGTAATATTAAAAGAAAGGAAATACTTAATATAGAAATTAAATAAAAATAAAATTAAATAAGAAGAAAATTATAAAAAAAACTTATGTTATTTCCAAAAGTACATTTTTCAAACTTGAATAAAGCATACTTGATTATATGGGATCAATTACAAATAAACCATGACTTAAGTTAATATTTTGGTGCTCATTTAAGCTACTTATTGCAGATTCCAAAATGTTTCTATTAATAATATCCTTACTTCTTACTAAGGTAGAGGCATTGTTCCAGTCAGTATGGTGATTGGGAGAACCAAAAAGTATCTGAATTCCAGATCAAAACTTAGCACGAGGGTCTGCCCCTCCCTCTCTTTTTTTTATCTCTTACTTTATTTAATTTTCGTGCTTTTCCCTCCATTTCCCTTATATCCTTAATCCCCTCCCCTTTTTCCCCTCCTATCCTATCCCATTAAAAAAAATGGTGAATGCATTCAGCATAATGCTTGAACAAAGCCCTAGAAGACTGACAATTTCGAACGTTATATTTATCTTGATTGACACGGAATCCTAATGATTTGCTTGTCTGGCCAACATAATACTTATCACAATATATGCAAGGAATCTTATATATAATATTAGAAGTGGAAATAGTACTATTTTTAATCAACATTGCAAAAAGTATTTTCATATTTAAAAACTAAATGGGCATTTAATGTACTCAAAATCTTGACTAAGCTATGACATCCCTGAAAAAAAAAGGGAATATCTAGGGTATTATTAAAATTCGAAACAACATTAGTGTCGGGGAGGGGAGGTCTGTGAAATGTGCGTTTTGCAGCACTGAAGCAGGTATTTAAGAATCAATTGAGATAACAAAGATTTTTTTTTTTCAATATCAAAGGTTTCATCAATCTCAGCATCAAGGAATGCTTGGCTTTCAATACAGAGAAACACTGAAGAAAAGATGGATTTCTTTATTTTGAGATCATGACCAGAATAAAAATGCACATAGGATAGATTATTTATAGGTTTTCTAAAAATATCAAACCTTAATGAAAAAGGCTGTCTGTGTAATAAAATGGCTAAAAATGGCAAGCTATTATTATTATTTTCTTTTTCTAACGTGAAGATAATAGAGGGAACAAAATTATTCAACTTGTCAAAAACTCCTAAAGCAGTCACCGCATTAGGGTCAATAGACTTTGAAGACAAGTTGACAACGCAATCACTGTTAGATTTTGTGGTTCAAAGACCGTTTTTAATTAAATTTTCCAATTTTTATCTAGTTTGTTTTTTAATTCACTTATATGTTATGCTTTCGTAGATCACGATATATTTAATCTAAGAGCGAGCTTTTCCAGCGGTCAAGACACTTGATACAAAGTTAAATTTGGTAAAATTTAAATTCTTGAATGCAGTTCTGTCCTCACGGGCAGATTCTTGAATTTTTTTTAAAGTATCATGGAGGTGAATTCACTGAAGGAATGTTAATTTTTTTTTATTATTAATCAAATAACTGTACATGGGGATATGTGCACATGGGCACTCCCAGTGATATTGCAGTAGTTCAACATTACAATCTATATTTGGTCATGTATATATCAAATATTAATAGAATTTGCAATTAATTTTCAATATCATAGCAAGTAATTAAGAGTAAAATATAGTGTAACAATTGATTGATGCCAGAAGAGCACTCTGCGATTATTAATTAAGATTAATATATTATGGGTTAAGTATTGATGGCAGGAGAGCACTGCGATTATTAAGTAAGTAATATTTGTAAAAATAATTTTCAATAGCCCTTGTTGAGTGTTATCATTTAAGTTAAATCTCCACTTTACCACAGAACCACTGTAGACAATATGAAGCAGATATAGAGTAACAATTTTCAAATTAGAGTAATAAGTAGGTACATATCATATACATGTATCTATATATACGCATGCATATACATATATATAATTAACTAATTAGATGAGCGATAGAAATACCACTGGGACTTCATAATCATACATATCTTGGAGAGAGAATGGGAGTTTGTGGTATTCAATTCAGCAAATGAGTTATTAGTCCTTTCCACCGATATGCATGCATACATAATACTCCTACACATCATCGCCATCTGAGGGTGAAACATGCTAACGTTCGAAATTGTCAGTCTTCCAATGTTTTATTCAAGCTTTATGTTGATTGCAATCGCCATATTGACTAGAACAATGTCTCTATCTTAGTAAGAAGCAATGATATTATTACTAGAAACATCTTTGAATCTGCAATAATTAACCTATCCGAGCACCAAAATATTAACTTAAGTCATCGGTTTATTTGTAATTGATCCCATACTATCAAGTATGCTTTATTCAAGTTTGAAAAATGTAATTTTGGAAATAACGTAAGTTTTTTTTCCATATTTATTTATTCTTAATTAAAAATATTTTATTATTTCCTTTCTTTTGGTATTACTATTATTTCACCTTTATTTTTTGTCATTTCATAATTATTATATTTATAATAATATTATTGTTAGTATTTCTAATATCGTTTTGTTTTTTTCTGATTTTCGTGATTACTGTTTTTTTCTTATTGTTGTACTGCTGTTAATATTATTTTTTGGTTAATATTACTTCTTAATTATTATATGTATTATTATTATTTTTATTCTTATTATTATTATTATCTATTATTATTATTATTATTATTACTAGTGGTATTAAAATTATTAATTATTGTTACTATTAATTTCATTATTATTATTATTATTATTATTATTATTATTATTATTATTATTAGTATTATTAAGTTAGTGTGTCCTTTCATTGTTACTGTTATTCACAGCAAAGTAATATGATCCCATCCACCATACCATATTTACTCGGTATTTACACCCCAATAACCTAATATAGCATATGGTGGTGCTGCCTTTATACTCAACTTCCGATGATGGGTTGTTAATTCCCTTTTTTCTCCTGTGTTGTGTATGAATATATATCTCCTCATTCGTTTGTACAACTCAGATTCCTCTGAAGCTAAGTAATAAACTTGAAAGCACTAAGAATCTCAAACTCTCTTTCATTTCCTTGCATAGCCATTTACATATTCAGAATATTCGTGTGTTTCTCGTTAAAAACAATCATATATATATATATATATATATATATATATATATATATATATATATATATATATATATATATATATATATATATATATATATATATAGTAGATAGATAGATAGATAGATAGATAGATGTGTGTATATATGTGTGTGTGTGTGTGTGTGTGTGTGTGTGTGTGTGTGTGTGTGTGATTACCTAATTGATTACCTAATTGTGTTTACGGGAAAGAGCCCAAAGCTCGTATCTTTCCGTCTCCTGATCCCTTCCATTTTATACTTAGTCATACTTATCATACCTGTCCTTAAAACTATGGATTCAGATAGCATTAACTACCTCCTCGCTTAGCCAATTCCAATTATCAACTACTCTTACAATGAAAAAGTATTTCCTTACATCCTGCAAAGAAGTTTTCTTACGAAGCTTCAAACTATGACCTCTAGTTCTAGAGCCAGCCATATCAAAATATCGATCCCTATCCACTCTATCATAACCATGAAGGAATTTAAAGACTGTCACCATATCCCCCCTCACTCTTCTAGCTTCGAGTGATGGTAAGTCTAATTCCCTCAGCCTCTCATCATAACTGAGATTCCGTATTTCTGGCACCAGTTTCGTGGCATGTCTTTGAACTTTTTCAAGCTTAGCTATGTGCTTTTTCAAGTGCGGATTCCAAAAGGGGGCTGCATATTCGATTTTTGGCCTCACATAGGTTACATAAATATTTCTGAACATTTCCTTGTCCATGTGCCTGAAGGCTACCCTTACATTTGATAAGAATGCATATGCTGCCCTTACTATGCCATTTATATGTATTTCTGGAGACAAATCTGCCAGTATGTTTACTCCTAGATCTCTCTCATTTTCTGTCTCTTGAAGTTGTACTCCAGCCACCGAGTAGTCAAGCTTGGGCCTTCTTGCACTTGTACCCATTCTCATTACCTTACATTTTGAAGTATTGAATTTCATTAGCCACTTTTCTGACCACTCATGCAGATTATTTAGATCCTCCTGAAGTTCTCTACCATTGTTCTCATTTTTTACTTTCTTCACAATCTTTGCATCATCTGCAAACATATTCATGAATGAATTTACAGACTCTGGTAGGTCATTTACATATACAAGGAACAAAAGTGGCCCTAAAACTGAACCCTGTGGAACTCCACTACTAACTCTTCTCCATTCAGACACTGAGTGTCTTACTCTAACCCTCTGTTCCCTTCCTTCTAAGTAAGTTTTTATCCATTCCAAAACATTTCCACCTATTCTAGCCATTGATTGCAGCTTCCTAATAAGTCTCCCATGTGGAACAGTGTCAAACGCTTTCTGGAAGTCTAGGAATATGCAATCTGCCCAGCCCTCTCTTTCCTGTAAGATTTGGCGTGTGTGTGTGTGTGTGTCATAATGAACTTTTTTATCATTAGTTAGTATACCAAGAGACACCTATAGACATTTTACTATATAAAATCTCTCTCTCTATCTATCTATCTATCTCCTGACTTTGATGTTCTCTGGATAAAAATCTATCTCTCCACTACCACTATTTTCCTTTAATTCTGCTATTGTTCTCCAAATTCCACCGAGTTTGTGTCTTTCTTTGAATATCTGTCCTTGTGCCGTGAGTCCTTCTATCTTCTCACCCACATGCAGAAGTTCTCTACATTGGAGACTTCAATGTACACCACAGTGAGTGGGTTAATTCCTCTCGCACTGATATGGGAGGAGGAAGGGAGGCCCTCTCTTTCTCTATTACTCACGATCTGGAGCAAATTATCAGGCATCCTACTCGTGTTCCTGATCGTCATGAACATGTAGCAAACACTCTTGACCTATTTCTTACTTCTAATCCTTCAAACTACTCTTATTCTGTGCTTTCACCTCTTGGTAAATCTTACCACTCTGTAATCTCAGTCTCTTCCATTTTTGCTCCCCCTCCACCAATCCCTCCTACTCAGCACCACCTTTGGCACTTTGAGCGTACCCAACTTGAAAATTTGCGTAACTTCCTCTTTGACTTCCCATGGGATAACTACTGCTTTCGGTCCCGCAGCCCTGATTAGGTAGGCCTGAAAGTTGCAGAGATCTTGATTTCGGGAATGGAGGCATACATCCCCTCTTCTACAAAAACTTTTTCTCCCCGTAAACATTGGTTTGACCGTGCTTGCTCAATGGCTATCCAGGCCAGGAATCGGGCACACCGATCTTACCAAACCTCTCCTTCCGATATAACTTGCTCTACTTTTATTGTAGCTAGGAATCACTGTATTACTCAGATTTGAAGGTCTAAGGCTTCCTTTATAAGAAGGAAAGTTGATGACCTTAACTCCTCTCCCACTGACAAATGCTTCTGGTCCTTACCCTAAAACCTCTCCAAAAACTTCTGTAACTCAAGCTTTCCCCCTTTCATTCATTTTGATGGATCTATAGCTTGCTCTCCCACTGACAAATCCACTCTCTTTGGCTCTCATTTTTCTGCTAACTTTTCTATAAATGATTCCAGCACACTTTTCCCTCAACCTTTTCCCCTCTCTAACCCTATGCCCTCCCCTATCCTATCTTCACGCAAAGTTCATAAGGTTCTTTGCTCGTTAAAGATGAACAAGGCATCTGGTCCCGATGGCATCCCTGCAATGTTCCTTAAGGAGTTTGCATATGAACTGACTCCCGTGTTTTGCTGTCTTTTTCGCCTCATTTTGTCAACCAGTACCTATCCTTCACCTTGAAAGCATGCTCTAGTTCAACCTGTTCCTAAGAAGGGTGACTGCTCTATTCCTTCAAACTACCGACCTATTGCCCCAACCTCCTTTACTTTTCAAAACTTTGCTCAATGCTCTCTTCTTGAAACGCCGTGAATCTAACTCACTTATCTCTTATCACCAGTACGGCTTCCACAAGGCAAGATCCATTGGTGACCTCCTGTCCTATCTTACTCATGTATGGTCATCTTCTCTGAGGAACTATGGAGAATCCTTTGGCATCACCCTTGATATCTCTAAGGCTTTTGACAGAGTCTGGCACAAGGCTCTGTTGGCCAAAGTCCCTGCCTATGGCTTTACCCCTTCTCTCTGTTCTCTGATTTCCAGTTTTCTTTCTGACCGATTTATATCTATAGTTGTTGATGGTGCGACATCTAGCCCTTTCTCTGTTACCAGTGGTGTTCCACAGGGTTCTATACTTTCACCTACTCTGTTCCTTCTCTTCATCAATGATCTCCTACAATGTACATCTTCCTCTCTTTTTCATGCCTTTGCTGATGATTCTTCCCTTCACTTTTCCTCTGCCTTTTCTTCACAATCTTCATCTGCTAGTCGTAATCAGTCTCGTATCACTCTTTCTTCTACTCTCAACTCTGATTTGCAGAGGGTATCTGAGTGGGGCACTCAAAATTTAGTTAAATTCAATGCCTCCAAGACACAAATTCTGGCTATCTCTTTATCTTTTTCGCCTCCTGATAACCCTATTGTCTTCGAAACTAACGAAATTTACCCTCTTAATCCTATCAATATATTAGGAATCCATATAGCCTCTAACTTGTCTTGGAGGAATCACATAATCCAAATTTCTAAATCTTCATCCAAAAATTTGGGGGTTTTGTGTCATTTTCGTCATTACTTTTCCTCTTTACAGTTACTTAAATCTATAAAGGTCTTATCCGTCCCTGCTTAGAATACTGCTCATACATCTGGGGTGCTTCTTATTATATTTATCTCCTTGATAGGCTTGAATCTAAGGCAGGCTGATTCATTAATGATCCTTCTCTTACTTCTAATCTGGATTCTCTCTCTCTTCCCGTAAGGTATCATCCCTTTCTCTTTTCTGTTGCTACTACTTCCTTCGCTTCTGTGATGAGTTGACGAGTTGCATCCCTCCCCCACTGCTGAGGCCTTGTAACACTAGCCAAGCGGCCTCATCTCACAGGTACTGTGTGGAGATTTGTAGCTTGCGGATTGGTCGGTGCAGCAACTGCTTCTTCTCATCTACCTTCAGACTCTGGAACTCTCTTCCTCCTTTTGTCTTTCCTAAGTCTTATGATTTATCTTTCTTCAAAAAGCTGATCTATTGTCATCTCAGTGCCTAATCCTCCATATCTCTAGGTCCTCTGTACTTTGACTATTTTTTTCTGCCTGTCGTTTTCCTTTGTGTAACATTATCTCATCTCTGCCTTGTCCTTAGCTTTTTCTTTTCTTTCGTCTTTGTATTTTCTCGTGCCCGGGCCTTTATTGATGAGGGCAGTTTTTGCCTGTCCCGGCGTCACGCTCATTAAAAAAGAATCTCTCTCTCTCTCCTCTCCAAACTTTTCCATAGTAGAAGATTCGTAGTTTATATTTAAGGACACATCTAACCCTATACTTGTATGAAATTCATCAAATCCACACCTGACAACCCTGGATCATAGTTATTTGTTGAGAAATCTGGCTAACTCATGCTTTTATTGTTGTCTAGAAAAAAATCTCAAAGAATGCTCTGCCTAAGATAAGTTCGTAAATTTGGCTTCGGAGGACCACTTCCACTAATTCATATACTAAGGCAATCATTTTGATTCGAGAATTCTACCAAAATTATCATAAATGTATGTATATCTGGCCCCCAGGAGTTGCATGCGAACATGATTCGTGTACTTGAAGCTATTATTTGACTTATGACTGTCCCTAAATTCATATGTATATACAGCTTGATGGATTTCGTTTTTTAATAAATCATGTTCTTAGAGATTTTGGCTTGCATTGGACTCCAGAATCTCCCTAAAATTTCTCTTAGTAAGAATCACCTTAAAATTGCTCTCCCTGCAAATGGTTGTAAATCTGCTACGGAGAGCTCCGTTCATTGATTGGTCGTAAATAATTCAAGAGTCGAACAAACATGACACCGAATCCCTGAAAAGTGCATGAGGAGTAACACACTACCCCTTCTCTAACAATACATCTCTCTTCCCCCCCCCACCCTTCAATAAATCCTCTTTGCAGCCCCCCAAATAATACCTCCTTACCAACCCCCTATCAATAACATCTCTCTTAACCCCTCCCCCCCCTCAAAGATTGATTTTGCGCAAGGTATTTCGCAACGGTAATAAACGGTGTTTGCTATTATTATTATTATTATTATTATTATTATTATTATTATTATTATTATTATTACTTTAATACTTATACTAATGATAAATATAATTATAATAATAATATGTGTATGTATGTGCATGTGTGACTGATTTAACAGAGGGACGTGGTAAAATTTCCATATAGAAGATAACAGTATTGGGGGATCCCTCTACTTTGGTCATGGGCTGTATTCGCTTTAATTCGATCTGCAGCGTATCGAAATCTCTCTCTCTCTCTCTCTCTCTCTCTCTCTCTCTCTCTCTATATATATATATATATATATATATATATATATAAATATATATATATATATATATATATATATAATCCATATATATATGATATGGCATACTAGTGATGTATATATAATATATATATATATATATATATATTATATATATATATATATATATATATATTAATATAATATATATATATATATATATATATATATATATATATATATATATATCTCCACCATTATTATTAATATGAAATTATCGCATTACTAAGTTTTTAGATTGATATATATATATATATATATATATATATATATATATATATATATATATATATATATATATATATATATATATATATATTGTATGTGCGTTAAAATTTCAGATAGAAACGTTTGCGTTTTTAATAAAATAAATAGATTCTGACATGAAGCTCTCAAACTTCTAGAGACCGCTCTTCTGTGCTTAACAATAATACGAATAATTATTAAAGGAGTTGAAATTATTGGCAGTTTGCTCTCAGTTGAACAACTAGAAATAATTCTCTGGAGGTTTTCTGGCACGACGATTCATTGATCGATGTTGAAATATTGAGGAATTGAATAAAGCATCATCATAGGTCGTTCGTTCACTTTGGACGAAATAACATCAGGGAAAGGATGATAAATTATGGATTATCAGTGCGCGTTGTGGTAAGCACTTTCAGGGAATGGCATAGTCTAATTTTCATTTTAGAGAGAGAGATGGAGAAGGCATGTTGGGATGAAACATTCATGATATGCAAGCCTTCCTTGATGGATGAATTAATTACATTACCTACTCGTGAGAAGTCAATGCCTGCTTCATTTACGCATTCAAACAATGGAATCGTGTTTATGTGCTAATACTTACGTATGTGTTCAAGAATTATGGTTAGCGAAATATCGTCATGATTTAGCAAGACAGAAGGTACGTTTTGGTTGAACATCCAGTGATGGGCAAACCTCGATTTTATAACTTCATTAATTAGGCGACTCGTTTAAATTTATCGCATGCATAACTAGTACATTTATTTAATTCACTTGAGATGCGTTCAAAGTTCCATATTTTCGTAGTTTGAGCATCATGTATTTAGAAGAAATGATGAAAGGGAATATAAATGATGTTTCAGAAGTTTCCTTGATTATTACGTAGGCTACTTCAATGCTACTAGTCATATTCTGTATTTTCCCCTCTTGGTAATTCTGAATCTGATCTCAATCTCTTTCATTTTTGCCCCCATCACCACCGCCAATAATCCCTCCTACCTATCGCTGTCTCTGGCACTATGAGCATACCCAACGTGATGATTTGCGTAACATTCTCTTTGATATTCCATTGGATGACTACTACTTTCTGACACGTAACCATAATCTGGCAGCCCTAAAAGTTGCTGAGATATGACCTTATTAGGAATGGAAGACTACATCTCTCCTCTATCAACACTTTCTTTCCTTCCAATCCTTGATTTGACCGTGCCTTTTCCATGGCTATTCTGACCAGGGATTGGGCATACCGGTCAAAGAAAGCCTTTCATTCTGATTTAACTCATTCTGCTTTTATTATAGCTAGAAATTACTGTTCTGCTCAGATTTGTAGGTCTACAGCTACCACTTTATTTTTACACTGAAATATATTTCCAGTCCTTAGCCAAAAAACGTTCCTAGAACTTCTGTAACTCAAGCTTTCCCCCCTTTCACTCATTCTGACTGTTCTTTAGCTTGATTTTCCACTGATAAAGCCACATTCTTTGACTCATATTATTGTGCCAATTCTTTTAAGCAATTTCATCGTACCTGACCTTCACACTTTATCCCTTTTTAACTATTTCCTCCACTTATACAAGCAAAGTCTGTAGGATGCTGCCCTCTCTGAAGACGAACAAGGCAGATGGTATCCCTGCATGATTCCTTAAGTAGTTTACAGATGAACCAACTCCTCTGCTTTCCCATCCTGTTTTGACTCACTTTCTCAACCAGTATCGGCCCTTTATCTTGGATGCACACTCTAGTTCAGCCAGTTCCTAAAAATGGTAAAAATTCTATGCCTTCTAACTCCCGACCACTTGCCTTAACTTCTGCTATCGGATATTCATTTCAACTCCCCACCAATTGCCTAAATCTCTGCTATCGGTAAAGTACTCAAAACGTTGAAAAATCTTATTTCTGAATACCATGATGGCTGGGGCAAGGCAAGATTCACTGGTGACTATCCTAGCTGACTCATTTATGACCATCTTCTCTAAAGAACTGTGGGAAATCCTTTGTTGATGCCCTTGATATCTCTAAGGCTTTTGGCAGAGTATTTTTTTTCCTGGGTTACTACAGCCAAGACCAGATCAAATAGATATGGACTCAAAGCAGACCCTTGATGCAGACCAACATTTACTGAGAGACTTTTCGTCAAGCCCACACTGCTCTTAACATTTGCCTCTGCCCTCTCATACATATCTTGGATGATTCTTACATATTTCTCGGGGACTCCCTTTTCTCTAATACACCTCCACACCTCTTGACGTGGTACTCGATCATATGCCTTTTCCAGGTCTTCTTACACTTTTTTTGGGGGGTCTAATCTAAGCCCATGAAGCTCATCAGTGATCCTGCTCTTTCTTCTTAGTTTGCTTCTCTTTCTCTTCACTGGAAGGTATCATCTGCATCCCTCTTTTTTCGGTACTACTTCCATCGCTTTCTCTGCCTTGTCCTTAAGCTGCTACATTTTCGCAAATGATTTATTGGTGCTCGGGCCTGATGAAGGCAATTTTCTTTACCCGTCACGGTGTCACAAAAAAAAAAAAAATTGCATGAGTAAGTCATGGGAGGTAAGACTTTAGTCATGTATCATCCCTGATCCAGGAGGTCTCGATAACATGGTTGATATTACATCTCTTCAGTAGGTTCTGTGAATATAAAAAGAGAGGGTAGTGGAGTTCATTGTGCTGTGTAGCCCTTGTAACTCTTAAATTTTCAGTAAATGCATTATCAGGTGTTGGAGGTCAGTGGTGGATCTGTATATACAAGAGTTCGGGCATCGATAAGGAGAAAAATATCCGTCCAGCACTTGCCTGACAATCAATCAATAAATAAGATAAAAGCAATGTCATTGTTCAGTGTTACAGTGTACATTTACAGTAACAATATCCTCGCATAGTACTGTATAGATATATATTCTCCGTCTTCCCTAACTGTAAAGATGATTATTAAATGCAGCCAAGCGTGCTAGATTGTATAGTGTCATTGGAACTCGTATTATTCGGGGTAAAATAGCGTTAAGGAACTTAGTGTTGTAGAGTAGCAACCGATCAGTGAATAACTGTGAAATTTAGATGAGAGCAAATTGTGTGTGTGTGCATATATATATATATATATATATATATATATATATATATATATATATATATATATATATATATATTTACACACATGCACACATGAGCCATCACTACTTGATCTAGTGTTCACAGATAATGTGTTGGATATTGAAAAAATTGAGTATGAACCACCAATTGGAAAGAGTGACCACTGTGTGTTGTTGATGGAGTATATCATTGAAGATATTCTTCCTGAGAGTAGAGGCACTGAGGACATGAGGAGGAACTATCCGAAAGGAGATTACATAAAAATGAATGAGCTTTTTGCAGTTATTGACTGGAGAACCTTATTTTACAACAAATCTGTACAAGAAATGTATGACATCTTTTGTGAGAAATATGGGAA
>JAXCGZ010022878.1:65000-82500 GCA_037179515.1 Halocaridina rubra
CTTATAAGTTACTATTAATGTTGAATAACCATTGTACAAAATGGAAATAAATGTTTGTTTGTTTGCTAGTTTTTTGGATATGTTAGATTTATTGTGCAGTGGGTGGGTTCTGTCCGGGTGGGGGGTTGGGGTCCTCTGCCTTCGGTACGTCATTCCCTCGTCCTCTTATATTCTGCATTTTACGCTTTCCTTCTTCTGGTACTGGAGACAAGACTGCAGCCTACGTGTTCCCCTGCGTGTCGTAAAAAGGCTGATTTTGTGGAGAGGAGCCAGAGACAGGAAGTCCCTTCGGTTGTATATCATCATCATCATTATTATTATTGTTATGAGTGTTATAAGTATTATTTTTTTATCATTATTATCATTATTATTATTATTATTATTATTATTATTATTATTATTATTATTATTATTATATTATTATTATTAATATTATAATTATTGTTATGATTGTTATAACTATTTTTATTTTTATCATTATTATCATTATTATTATTATTATTATTATTATTATTATTATTATTATTATTATTATTATTATTATTATTATTATTATTATTATTATTATTATCATTATTATTATTTATTATTATTATTATTATTATTATTATTATTTTAATTATTATTATTATTATAATTATTATTATTATTTTATATACAGTATATACCAGTGGTTTTATTTATAACAGGCAGCTCGGCATTTCAGTTTAATATAGATGGATGGCTATGAATGATTCAATTAATGGGGTACTTCTCTCTCTCTCTCTCTCTCTCTCTCTCTCTCTCTCTCTCTCTCTCTCTCTCTCTCTCTGTGGGAGTGATTCTATGTGTATTTTAAATGCTTTTCAACTGGGATTGAATGCATTACTCTCTCTCTCTCTCTCTCTCTCTCTCTCTCTCTCTCTCTCTCCTCTCTCTCTCTCTCTCTCTCTCTCTCTCTCTCTTCTTGCTCCGTACTTCTCTGCTGTCATGAGGACGTCCCTTGATCCAGACGCACCCAGGCTCCCACTTCGAGCAGGAGGTCATAACCTTATCAGGGTGGTGAGTGACATTCTCCGTGGCCTTGACATCGACCTGCCAGTGCAGGCGGCTGTCCCAGATTTACCACCCTGGCGTGTCCCCCTCCCCGCTGTCACATATACACCGACCTCGAAGGATGTCTATCCCCCCTTGCAGAGACAGTTAGCTCTGGAGACTATCGCTGATGTATCCACGTCTGTCCCTGCAGCACACCACGTCTATGTTGATGGTTCTGTGCAAGCAGATGGGAGGGCGGCATGTGCTGTGTTTTCCCCCACCATGGAGCCGCCTGTGCCGGCTGATTCATGGATTGGCCGTAGACTACCCACCTCGTCGAGCTCCACCTACTGTGAACTGAATGCCATCTTGGATGCCGTGACTCTCCTTGTTCGACGACGAGTGAATGGGGTAATAATTTGTGACTCCCAATCGGCCCTACAAGCCCTATCCTCGCCAAGACCTATCTGTGGCCGTGCTGTGGGAAATATACTATGTCGCCTCGCAGCCGCTCGGGATGCTTCTCTTGTTGTGTCATTTGTGTGGACTCCATCCCACATTGGGCTGACTGGCAACGACACAGCTGATCGTCTTGCCAAGGCGGCCTGTATGCTGGATGGGCATGCTGTGGACGCTGAGCCCTCCCTCCGATGCCTACGTAACATCATCTACTCAGCTGGGTTTGCCATGACGGTCCAGCGCAGGGACACGGAGAGGGCCAACAGTGTGTCCATACAGCACCATGATCACTTCCTTCACAGTCGCTACAAGTATCGCAGACGCGGGTTAATGGTGCGGAAAAACAATGTAGTTAGTGCTCGGCTCAGAATGGGGTATCGGCCTTTATGGCAGGTCTCCCAGACTCTAGATATGCCACAGTACACCTCCTGTACATTATGCGACCGAACTAATGCTAACACTCTTGACCACTATTGTCTTCAGTGCCCCGCAGTGAGAGATGTTTTACCACGAGGTCAGAACTTAATACAGATCTGCTCATTTTTACTTAATGATGACAACCTTGATGTTATTCTTGCTCGTTTTCCTCACTTTGGTGGCCATTAATTATATTGAATTATACATATATTTTCTGTATGTTGCTATATAATTCTGTTTGTGCATTCTGCGTTTCTCTGAGCTTTACTTTTGCATATAATGTACTCTGTGCTGCCATTCTGTGAGTTGTATGTTAGTATGCAGCAATGTTTTATCAATATGTACACCTCCCTGTAAACCATGTTCAATTCTTGGTTTTATATCCATTTGAAGCATTATTTGTATGAACTCATGTAATGTCTGACGCCTTGGCGCAATAAATTAATAAAATAAATAATAAAATAATCTCTCTCTCTCTCTCTCTCTCTCTCTCTCTCTCTCTCTCTCTCTCTCTCTCTCTCTCTCTCTCTCTCTCTCTCTCTCTCTCTCTCTCTCTCTCTCTCTCACTTTATCTATCTATCTACCTATCTATCTATATGTATGTATATATATATATATATATATATATATATATATATATATATATATATATATATATATAAGTACAAACTGTTAGCTTACAGCACTAAATGATAAGGACGCCCATCAATGAAACAACACTTAAAAAAATAACGCTATATGTCGGGTCCAGTTAGGACCCGAAATATAGTGTTATTGGTTCTAAGTATTGTTTCACTAATGGGCTTCCTTATCATATATATATATATATATATATATATATATATATATATATATATATATATATATATATATATATATATATATATATATATATATATATATACACATATACATATATATATATATATATATATATATATATATATATATATATATATATATATATATATATATATATATATATATATATATATATATATATATATATACCAAAGCCATATTCCCCCTTAAAAGGAGGGTGGCTGAGTCTAAGACAATACTTTTACTTTTTGTGGGAATTAAATTCAGAGGAGGGGATTCCCAGCCCCCTCGCTCCCCCCCCCCATGTAGTCTACTTTTACGACACGCAGGGGAACACGGAGGAAGTATTCTTACCCCCGTTCCTCAGGGGGATATATATGTTAGGGACTAATACTGGTACCAGTCATAGTTGGATATTTTGCTATTTTTTTAATGGCACACGTATGCTTATTATATTGGATGAGCTCACTGCAAGGTTGATGCCTCAAATGTCTTACCATTTTCACTTGCATAATATAGGACTGATGTATTTGTGCCGAGTTTAAAGGTAGGATTTTACACCTATCCTTTCCTAAGCTCATTTTGCACTTGGTTCCACCAAAGTCCGACCATTTTCTCTTGACCACTCCTATATCTACCACTAGATAAAGCGGTGGCACTTACACTGTGAGTGACCCAACCAGTGTGGTTGTTGGAGAGATTGTATTGGCTCTTTTTCCCAAAAAACTGTTGAGATGGGAGAGATGGGGTGGGTGAATTGGCTCTTGTTTAAAGGATGTGGTCTGTAACTCGGCCACTCCTTATACAAGGAGGATTACTGATGTTGTATATACACATGTATATCTGCTGAGTTAACAGGGGCTATGGGAAGACAGACAGATGCCATCACTCTCAGTTCCGTAACCTCGCAATGACTGAGTGATTTGTTTTTGGGGGCCATGAAAAAAAGGCTTGACTTTGAGCCTCGGAAGTGACAATGATTCTTTTCCAAATAGTTTTCAACTGAATTTACTCAGATTGACCATTAATTTTTTTCAAGATAAAAAAGAACTTTATTAAACCGCCCACTGTGGGAGCGAGCCAACGCATCTCGGTACCGGTGTCAAACCAGGATCAAAGGACACGCTTGGTGTTGTGAAGAGCATCCGGCGATTAAACTTTGGGCCAAAGCCAATACTTGTGTCTAAGAAGTTAGTGAGATTTAGCGACCCATTATAAACACAGGAAAAACTGTATATAAAGAAAACCTAGAAATTTATTAATATTGATATATAAGTTTTATTGAATTCGGTTTTATAAAAGTCTCTGAGGCTCCGATAATATGACTCATTTCTCTAGTTTTCAAACGATTTTTTTTAAACTTTCCAGATAGTATTCTGTGGAATGAGAATAAACTTGGAGATAAATACAGTTTTATTAAATTCTGTATTCGACAAAATTCAGTGTGTGAGTTTCAATCAAGAAGCCGTGTATCGAAGAGAAGCGTGGTCCATTTTTTTTTTTTAGATATGTCATGCTTAGAGGTCAAGGTCAAATCAGACCAAATAATCAGAAATAATAGGAATATTGTTATTGAATGGGTGATATAGACCTGATTGCAGTACAGTTTTATGATGTTTTTGCTCTAGTACTGACACTTGCTGCACACCATGTAGTAAGTTGGCCCATGGCATCAGTTGCACGTTGCGATACTACAGCTGAAGTTTTTTTTTTTTTTTTTTTTTTTTTTTTTTTTTTTTTTTTTTTTTTTTTTTTACTTAGGACTGGCCAGAACAGTTCGATGTTAAGTCTTCATTCAGTTATGGATCTTTTTCTAGGCTATGCCTGCATCGGCACCGAATATTCTTGGATATTCGTTACATATCTCTTATTATCCCTTCACATCTGACAAGTCACATCACTTCCCATATCTGTTGCCCTTTCCTTTATGTTTTCTTTGTGCCCAGGCCCGATGAAGGATTTTTTTTTTTTTTTTTTTTTTTGCGTCCTTGATGTCATACTCATACATACATACATATACCTTGGCTGTTTCCCCCTTTAATTGGGGGGTAGCCGACATCAAAAAAGGAAAACAGTTTGGGGAGAAGTTATTCTCCCCTCTACTCCCCTTCTTCTTTGACGTCTCACAGGAGGTTGGTACAAGAGGGGGTAAAAAGAAGTAATTATTATGAACTCAGATTAGATACTGAATAGTAACACATTTTCGTGAAACCGATGATGTGTATAATAACATCAACATCAGCAGTTACTTCTGTTGGTAATGTTACTACTACTACTACTACTAGCTGGAATAGGATTCCAGCTTGGCTGTTGATTTTTAGTTTTGTAAAGCAAAATAGGCAACTAGTACAACTACTATTTCTACAGTGGCTAATAATTTTTGAAGTTGTTTGTGAAACCAAGTGAACAACTTCGAGAGTGACCTACTTTTCCTTCATTATTCATTACTACTACTACTACTACTACTACTACTCCTGTTGTTTCTGCTACTACTACCACTACTACTACGTATTTATTTTTATTATTATCATTATTATTATTTTTTGTTATTATTATTATTATTATTATTATTATTATTATTATTGTTGTTGTTGTTGTTGTAGTTGTTGTTGTTGTGCAGTTCCCTTACCTCATAGCGATTGACAGTGACACATTTCAAAAAAAAAACATCCGTTTCAGAGTACTTTGATTTTTATTTCTCTTTTTCTTACCTTGCAAATAAAATTCTCTTAGTGTTTTAGAGTAAACGCAATAAAACACGAACTTATAATTAAAATATTAAAAAAAAAATTGAAGGAGAGGGGGGGAGCAAAGACATAGAAGATATGTCGAAAATCTTAATATTAAATAAAGAAACAAATACATAATTAACAAATACATAACAAATACATAATTTTACATTTGTACGTAAAATATATTACGTAATCACAGTTATTTTAATAGTCTTGATATAGATATACGAATATAAGTAAGATATAAATATCTCATTATTGCATATACTGTAATATGTAATGACATTTATCAGAATGCAAAGAATGCTGACATACAACACAAATATATAATTAAGATATAAATATATTATAAGAACATAAATGAATTAAGTAATTACAGGTAACTGAATCAAAAGAATGATAAAACTAAATATATATATATATATATATATATATATATATATATATATATATATATATATATATATATATATATATATATATATATATATATATATATATATATATATTTGCAAGATAATAATATTATCACACATTGAGTATACGCGAGTACATACATTTGAATCACTAAAATATTGAAATAATATAGTTACATAAGATATAGATATCTCATTTTACATAAAAATACGTAAAAACATGTAAGTGTATGAGGAGAAGAATGAGAGTAAGACAAATAGATGCTTAAAACAACCATCTGTCTGATAGCAAGAGACAAAGTCCATAGTGGATGGGAATATTAACTCTTCGCGGCTTAATAGCAGATAATCATCAAGGTGTGGAAATATGTGAGCGAGTGTTTGTCTGTATGTTTGTGTCTCATCAAGGTCACACACACACACACACACACACACACACACACACACACACACACACACACACCACACACACACAAAAGCAGCCCTTAAGCAGGGGCGCTTGGTTGGGTTTAGTTAAGGGGGTATGGCAGATGCCTTGTCTGTCGTTGGGACGAGGGAATAGTACATCAGTCACACCTGCTTTTTCGCTCCTCTCTCTCTCTCTCTCTCTCTCTCTCTCTCTCTCTCTCTCTCTCTCTCTCTCTCTCTCTCTCTCTCTCTCTCTCTCTCTCTCTCTCTCTCTCCTTAATATTTTTAGTAATACGTTGGTTTATTCCACGTGTTTTTTACTCTTAAAAGTCCAACATAATGAAGGATAAAATGTCCTTGGTGGTAAATAATTGTCTCTTTCAGGGTACGATTTTTTCTACTCATTTTTGATACCCAAGGGTACGTTGTCACCGCGTGGTTGGGTGGCTTATTGATTTAAAAGGAGCAGTTGAGGAAAGATTGAACAGAGAGAGAGAGAGAGAGAGAGAGAGAGAGAGAGAGAGAGAGAGAGAGAGAGAGAGAGAATAATTTGTTTGAAGAACACCTACATAGTTTGAATATTAAGAGAACATATTGCGTGTGTGTGTGTGTGTGTGTGTGTGTGAGAGAGAGGAGAGAGAGGAGAGAGAGAGAGAGAGAGAGAGAGAGAGAGAGAGAGAGAGAGAGAGAGAGAGAGAGAGAGAGAGAGAGAGAGAGAGAGAGAGAGAGAGTAATATGCTTTTGAGGGTCACCAGTATATTTTAAGGAATGTAAGAGGAGGCGTAGAGCTTCAACGAATAAATTTTAAACTAACTAAACAAATCTCCATAAACATTTCTTTTGTGTTTATAGAAGGACGTGAGGGATCTCTCTGCATGATTAGACTTTCTGAATGTCTGGTGTCATGAGCAGAGAGTTTGCTTTATGAATTCTAGTTATATATTTATTTTCAAGTTTCAGTGTGTAAGAAATGATGAATAAGTAAATCACATATTGAAAACCTTTAGCATTTTAAAAACACATTTTTATTTTTTCCTGTTTCTTAACTGTGATAGGATGTCACAGTTATCGTGCCATATCAATTATAAACAAATAAAAAGTCCAAGATTCTCTTGAAATAATGATTCCATTAATAATGAATACATGTTTATGGATAATAATGCCATAAGCATGTCTTAAGGGGGGTTTACACGGTCAAACGGTTCGTCGAACGCTGTTCGACAGACAGTTATTGAAGTGATGTTCGAACGTGTGAACGGGGTACTTGCTTGTCGAACACGTTTGTCGAACGTGTTCGATAACCAAATACCCCGTTCACACTTTCGAACATCACTTCAAACACTTGTCTGTCGAACCGCGTTCGACGAACCGTTTGACCGTGTAAACCGCCCTTTACATTCCCAATCAACCAAGAATTAACGTACACCAATTAAACGCATCTACTACCAATCCACAGCAAAGGGCAACATAAATTTTCTCTGTGGACCCACCAGGTAGCAGCACCCCTTGGTCTAACCGCCCACTGAACCCTGGTCGTGTGAACGGGAAGTTTTAAGAGTGAAACAAAGAGAACTGGGACCCCAACATATCAGACGGGAAGCTTGACTTCATTCTTCATCCCTCCCCTACCCTCCTCCTCCGTCACAACTGTCTGGGCCTGCAGTCGCCTGGTGATTTCTCCATTTTCGCAGTTTTTGTTTCTTTTGAAGAGTTTTGTGTTAACGCCTATATTATTATTATTATTATTATTATTATTATTATTATTATTATTATTGCTGTTGTTGTTGTTGTTAACGATGGTTTGCAGAAGAGAAGTTTTGTGTATCTATCACTTTTTTTTCTTTTTTTTTTAAATGTCAAATGTACAATATTTACAATTGTTAAATGATTACAAAATTACATTGGAAAATTCTTTAGTTAATATATTCTGTATATTACGCATAACAAATATTCAAGAACCATTTCAAATAATTAAATTTACCTTTAATTAAACATAAAGTTTCCCATTCAGTCAAGTTCTGTGTACGACTAATCAATCAGCCAAACTTTATTTCATGTAAACATACATAAGAACAATGAGTTGGAATCTTGTAAGTCAACTTATTACATGTAGTAAATGAATTACAATATTTTTCATCAATAATATTCACACACACAAAAAAAGCTCCCATCATAATAAAATGCTCTTCAGCATAGGATAGAATAAAGAGGCTATTCCATAAGTAGTAATGAATTACCATGAGCAACTTTTCATTCCAAAGAAGAGGCTGTCCACTTCTATGTTCCTGTTTTTACACCCAGGAAACTCGTGCCTCTAAAGGCGTAATATCAAATTTCCAAATATTCACATTATAGTCAGTCACTTTTAAACGCTTGTATTACTTCTCCGGCAAAGTATCCACATTTTAGGAACGGTAAATTCAGTTTTATGATGCTGCTAAGTGAATAGTATAGCCATTTATAGCACTTATATAGTACTTAGCCTGAAGTAAGGCTATGTGATCTTTAAGAAGAAATTGCTGACATATCTCAGTGACGATATAGTTATTTGCATATGTAGGAACTCCTCTCATTCGTTTAAAAACATGTTAAAGGCCACTTCAAATGTTTTAAACACTGATTTCCTGAAAGTATCTTTATAATTCCAAAGACACAAATCATTAACTGGCATACAATACAATTTGAAGAAGAATAAAAGGATCTTAATGTTACAATGCAAAAAGTTTCTTAGGACAGGAAAGGCTCTTGAGAAAAATTTGTACATTCGTAGTTCTACATTCTGTTGATCATGTAAAGCACTCTCAACAACATGTCATAACTATTTGTATTTGTCAATTACTTCTAAGCAGTCATCACCAGGGTTGACATTGGGAGGCCCATTTTGTTAAGAAGTCCTGCTAAAAACCCTACATTGAGTTTTTTCCTCGTTAATTTTAAGTCTATGCTTATATACTGAACAATCTGCACATTGTAATATGAAGGACCTCCAGTTTTGACTCTGAATTACTAATCACAACGATACCATCTCCATATGCAATAATATTCAATGCTGTCAAACCCATAGTGCAGCCAACGTTCATGGAAGCTTGTTACTTATTATCGAATCTATGTAAAATTTGAATGAAAAATGGGACAAAATCCCTCCCTGTCTCACTCCACGTTACAATACACTGTCCCTGCTTGAGAAGCCGTTCCAAATAACATTTGCTGAATGATTTCTCAGGTAACATACATACATATACCTTTGCTGCTTCCCCCTTTAATTGGGGGGTAGCCGACATCAAAAAGGAATACAGTTTGGGGAGAAGTTATTCTTCCCTCTACTCCCCTCCTTCTTTGACGTCTCACAGGAGGTTGGTACAAGGGGGGGGGGATTCCTAGTCCCCCCGCCCCGTCCACTTTTAGTCGCCTTTTGGTAAGACATTAGTAAAAACACATCATCAAGTGGAACAGCTGTCTCTAACAATTTCTTACCAAGTAAAAGGCGGTTAATTGTATCAAACGCTTTAGATAAAGCAACAAATATTGCAATTGCAGATTTCCTCCGATTTGAATATATATATATATATATATATATATATATATATATATATATATATATATATATATATATATATATATATATATATATATATATATGTATGTATGTATGTATGTATGTATGTATGTATGTATGTATGTATGTATGTATGTATGTATGTATGTATGTATGTATGTGTGTGTGTGTGTGTGTGTGTGTGTGTGTGTGTGTGTGTGTGTGTGTGTGTGTGTGTGTGTGTGTGTGTGTGTGTGTGTGTGTGTGTGTGTGTGTGTGTGTGTGTGTGTGTGTGTGTGTGTGTGTGTGTGTGTGTGTGTGTGTGTGTGTGTGTGTGTGTGTGTGTGTGTGTGTGTGTGTGTGTGTGTGTGTGTGTGTGTGTGTGTGTGTGTGTGTGTGTGTGTGTGTGTGTGTGTGTGTGTGTGTGTGTGTGAAATACTTCTTTTAGCAAAAAACAAGCATTAATTGTTGACAAACCATGGTTGAAGCCATATGAATTTTCTCTGCCAAAATATTAAGTAATATTATTGAATCTCAAAAATTTTAAATAGGTTTGATGACTGCATGACTGGTCGATAGTTGCTTGACTCTGCCACACTACCTCTACTGTCTCTGACAATCGGAGTAATGACACTCTTCGGCATATTGCATGGCAGATAGTAAGACAAGATGGTCTAAGTACTTATCTGAGGCATTCTTGAGGAATGAGGTGTGTACTTTATCATGCCCCCATACCAGAGCCTAGAGATGGTATCAGTTTTTGGAGTGTCTCGATATTACAATATGCATTTTTTACCACTGTGCCACCTATTTTTTAATTCTTCAAGAATATTTATTTATCATTTATGTTTACCTTGCCTTGATTAAAGATTATTATTATTATTATTTTTTTTTGGCAAAAAGTTGAGCAATTGATTCGTAATTAATCTTACCATCTATGATATTTGTATACTTGACACGTGTCTTTTACTTTCGAACATCTCGCCAAAACTGCCTGAAATATTTTTTTAAAAATTTTTTTGAGCAATATACGTACAAATTTCCTTACTTTCATTTGCATTAGTCATTTTAAGAGCGATTTTTAAACTGTTTAGTAATCGTGAGCATTTCATTATGGCCTACTCAATCTACAATTTTACCAATTTTAACCCACTGCAGATACTTATCTCTAGCAATTTTGTGATGTTTAACATTCCTGTTCTATCCTGGGATAATTTTTAATTTATTTTTATGACATTATTACTTAGCTCCTCATATGCATTCTCAACAGTCATACTTAGTAATTCATATAGTTTATCTATATATCTATCTATCTATCTGTCTATATTTTTTTCTGTGCTTACAGCTACACTGAATAGTCTTGGATGTTCATTACACATCTTTTATTATCCCTTCACATCTGACAAGTCATTACACTCTCCATATCTGTTTCTCTTTATGTATTTTTCGTGCCCAGGCCTGATGAGAGCTGTTTTATTTTATTATTTTTTGGCCCGTCCTGGTGTCACAATCATATATATATATATATATATATATATATATATATATATATATATATATATATATATATATATATATATATAAAAGAGTCTCTCTTTTGTGATAGCCCAATTTTTTACGAATAATGTATTCTAAGTTACTTTGGAACTTCAGTACACTGTCAGCATTGTTATTTAGTCTTACAAAATCATCTGGTTTCGTAGCATCCCAGTTCACAAAAGAGATATCCTGCTGTAGTTGTTTACATCTCCATCAGAGGGGATAATAGCGCTTTTATCAGTCAGGCTGAAGGCAATGGGCAGATGATCAGAGCCAATATGCTCATTTAAAAGTTAAGAATCTAATTTCTCAAGATCTCTATAACATTTTCTAGTATCATGATCCAACCACCTGCTTTGAGAGTCCCCATACAGTACTTTATAAATGTATAGGAGTCATTTGTCAGAGCTTCAACATCAAAACATGTTAGAGAGTTTCTAATCATAAAGTTTGATAGATTTAGCCATGCTCGTGCTGAGTGTGGATCAGCACTATAATCCCCCAACAAAGTAGATTGAATAATAGCTCAAGTCAGTAATTATTTCCTGTAGTGAGAACAATGATTGTAAGTATTCCTTAAGCGACACACATCGCTGTTCAAACATACTTTAGCAATTACAGCGTTAAAACCAAAACTTTTACTTCAGATCATTAAATTGTTTTGACTGATTACCTCATCTATTCTAAAATTTGGATTTCTTTTGTATAGAATTGCCAGTCCACCCTCAGGAGGAACTAGCACACGCAGACAGCACCTCCTCTGAATAGGTCGCAGAGACGCCAATAATGCTATAGTTCTCATCAATAAGACTAATTTATCATCTGTTAAGAATGATTCCTGTAAAAATATATTATTTAAGCTATTTGTTAATTTCTAATGAGACCGATATTTTTACGAAGAAAGCAACAATTAAATGAGCAAAATTTAATACTAACTTTATCCATACAATATTGATAAAAAGAAAAATATACTAAAATAGTATATTCGGTTAAATTCTAAGTTCAGATTTGTCATGAAACCTTTTAAATTTGCCATAAAAGTTATCCATTAAGACATATTCAGGCTAAAGATCTGGATCGAATAATTTTTCTCGTTCTTGAGTGTGTATATATATATATATATATATATATATATATATATATATATATATATATATATATATATATATATATATATATATATATATGTGTGTGTGTGTGTATATATATATATATATATATATATATATATATATATATATATATATATATATATATATATATATATATATATATATATATATATATATATATATATATATATATATATATTATACGCACACACACAGAGAGAGATAAATTAATTAAGTGCAATAGTGATTTAAAGATTATATTCTTCCAAACTACAACAGTTTCAATTAAATACGTATATAATGGTATGTAATTCCTATAATTATCGTATTGTCATAACATATCCAGCCAAGAGAAATTATTTAAAAATAACTTATGATAATGCGCTCATTCCCCCTCCCCCTTCCAAGTTCCACCAGCTGCTGTATAATGACACTGTCTCATTATGATTTATCATAACACTCTTACAACACCTCGTGGTTTGTGATGATGTTCATTTTCGATTCTTAGTTTCTGTTATCTACTATTTTCTTTGTCTTATTCTTTTGTTTCACTCTTTGTCCTTCTTCGTGCTTCTTCATCGTTATTATCACTTCTCCTTTGTCACCATCATCGTTATCATTCCCTTATCTTTCTATCTTCTCCCCACTTAGGAATTCATCACCACGTGTGTTTTTCTCTTTTATCGTCAGAGCGTGGCGCGGGTCATCAAAGAAACGATGGACAAGAGGTACGGGGCGACGTGGCACTGTGTGGTCGGTGAGGCCTTTGGATTTGAAGTGTCCTACGAGGTCAGAACTCTCCTTTACATGTTCAACGCTGGCAATTTGGCTATTGCTGTTTGGAAATGCTGTTGATGCTTGGCTCGTGGTGACTGTCCTGGGTTAAAAATTATGAAATTGTTTAGTACACAATATATATATTTGTATATAATTAGCAGTAGGTCTAAGGTTCATGTCTTTATTTAGAATATAGTTAAGGTAGGTACAGATAGCCTCTGGTCTAGCGATTTTTTCTTTACTTAGAATATTAATTGTTACAGACAGCGTTAGAACTAACGATGATCCTGTCATACATATGCAGTATACATGCATACAACGATATATGTAGCGATAAAAACTTCTTTTCAGTGTACTAGTGTAAGTGTTTTTTTATACTTATGACACAAGCAATCCATTTGCGTCCTTTATTACGTTGATGTTAAGAGTTTCTGATACGTAAAATTCTGCTGTTAAAGTGACATTTCGAAATAAGACATTTGAGGGCAAGATCATGAAACTGCAATATTTATGGAAGTCTAGAATAGGTCATGTAGGTTATTGTAGTCGCCGTGGCTCAGTCGGTAGCGTCTCCGACTCTGAGGCGTCAGGTCGTGAGTTCGCGCCCCGTCACGGTCTGAGGTTAGCAAAGGCATGCACTCAGCGTAAGGATTACATCTGCCAAAACAAGTCCTTCGCAAGAAGGCAACCGTCCTAGCCCTTGGTTGATAAGGGAGTCCGTGACGTAAAACCGGAACCAGTTGCATGTAGGTTATTAGGCTGAGAAGGCATAGCCTATTGGAACTAGATTGAAGATATGAACAGTACGACCGGGTATTATTATTATTATTAGTAGTAGTAGTAGTAGTAGTAGTCGTAAGTGAACATATGAGATATTTGCAGAAATGGAAGGTTCGGGTAGGTTCGGGTAAGAGGGAAAATAGGCATGTGGAATTGTTTCATATGACAGCTGCCACCGATGCTAGTTGATTCACTGCCTGTACTCTGTGTCCTCTTTAGGAACAGCTGCAGTTTGGGGAACACCCGCTTTCTCCATAATCAGCAGGTGCTATTCCTATCTGTCCCTTACTGTTTATAAATTCTAATAATATTACTGGTTCTCTTTGTGTATGTTTCTATTAAGGTGATGATTGTTTGATTTCTTATAGATATTTACTTTTTAATTATTGTTTTTACTTTAAGGTATCAACTTTGGAATCTCTACTACAGTGAATTATAGTTAAGTACTTTTTTTATTATTAATTCCAAATATATAAAATATAAGATATTTTGAAATAAAGGATGTTCATAGCATTCCGCATTTGCTTCACCGTTATTGCAATAGATTTCGATTCCATAAGCGTCTTTAAATCTTTATCACCCTTTTTATAAGTGTGACACCAGGACAGACAGGAAATTGCCCTCATCGAGCCTGGGCATGAAGAACACTTAAATCAAAGAGAAACAGATGGTGAGTGTTGTGACTTGTCAGATATGAAGGGATTATAAGAGATGGGTAACGAATATCAAGTAATATTCGGTGTTGATGTAGGCATAGAAAGAGAACCGTAACTGAAGGAAGACTTAACATCGAACTGTCATGGACAGTCCTATTTAAGTCCAATTGACCTTCAGCTGTAGTATTGAAACGGGGGCTGGTGTCATGGACCAACCTACTACATGGTAACTATTGAAACTACTGATAATACAATATCGTGAAGTCATTTTCAAGTATTTATTGTAATCATTATACATCAGGTAAATCATTTCATATATACTGTACCTCCCCTTTTATTGGGCCGATTCATTATTTTTTTTTTTATACTGACACTTATCCTACCTTTCCCTTAAGACTTAAATGCATAGAGCATGAACTGTTTCCTCACTTAGCGAATTCCGGTTATAGCTATTTTTACACACACAAAAATTACTTTTTTACATCCTGCAAAAAAATTTCCTTACGAAGCTTCATACTAGGCCCTTTAGTTTTAGAGCCAGCCTCAAATATCAAAATATCGCTCCCTATCCACTATGTCAAATCTAGGAAGGAATTTAATAACCTCTACCATATTCCCCCTATTACTTTAGCTTCGAGGTGATGGTAACTATAGCATTTCCGCATAATTAAGATTTCCTATCATCTGTTATCCGCCTCGTACCATGTCTGATTTTTCTCTAGTTTATATACTCTTTCAAATGTAGAATGCAGATGTGCATTGCATATCCAAGCTTTGGCTTCACATAAGTCATTTGTATAGTTTTTAATATTCCCTTGTTCATATGCCTAAAAACTACCTCTATGTTTGTTAAGAAACCAAATGCTATTCCATTCTATTTGTCTCTGATAAATATCCTCCATAATTAATATCCCACTCTCTCCCAAATGAAATATTTATATCAGCAAATATAACCTTTAGTGTACCCATACTACTTCACTCATATACTTCGAGTCTTGTTGATTTCTTGACTGGTTACTTACTGAAGCTATTATAAAGCTCTCTCGCCCGTAGCACTCGAGTGACAATAAACTAACTCACTTCTTATAACAATATTTACTCGTTCAACCTGGACCTTTTATCATCACTATCCCTCCACCAGTCCTCTCAGATCTCTCAGCCTTCATCAATATGTAACCCGTAAGGAAAACTACAACTCCATATATTTTTCATTCAATTTTGTGTCTGAAATTGCTATTATATCACCTTAATTGCCAGTTCTAATACCTTAGCCTAATTATGATCGTGTCTCCCCTGCCATGTTGACTCCTGAGGTTCACATGTTCCCGAGATTATCACCGACTTCTCATTTTCAAGTGTTTATTTGATCAAAGGATTTTCTCTCTTAATCATAACCTCTTTCATTTTTTCTATTACTGTGTCCCTGTAATCAAGAGTATCCACATCTTCCAGTGCCATCCCCTTTAACGCCATATTTCTTTTCACTGCATCTGAAGAAGTTTTTGTAATAATCTCTTGTTCTGTATAACCTTAGCTTTTAAATATTTCTCATGAACTTTCCAATATTTTCCTTTATTTGGAGTTTCCAAGCTGAGTTATCATGGCCCTCAAAAGATAACCATGTAATTCATGTAATTAATCCCCTAATTTTGAGTTAGTATGTACTCTATTTTCCGTGTATATTTACCAAATCGCTTTTACCAAACTGTGCTCATGAGAAAGAACCGTATCTCTTAACACCCCGTCTCCCAGTCATTTCATTTTTTAATTCAATCCTATTTATCATATCTATCATAAAATTATGAATTCATATAGCATTCACTGTTTCCTTGTGAGTGAATTCCAATTTACAACTATTCTGTATGTGTGTGTGTGTTTGTGTTTTGATGTTATCAAAGCATGACTAGTGTTCCAAGTTTCGAGTTTATGTGAATAGGATGTATTTAATGGCCTTATTTATGGACATATATTACTGTGCTCTCTCTCTCTCTCTCTCTCTCTCTCTCTCTCTCTCTCTCTCTCTCTCTCTCTCTCTCTCTCTCTCTCTCTCTCTCTCTCTTTCAAAAATTATCCTTTTCTTTTTTGCTGCCTTAAGTTTGTTAGAGCTTTTTAGTGACCCATTTAGTCTCTCTCTCTCTCTCTCTCTCTCTCTCTCTCTCTCTCTCTCTCTCTCTCTCTCTCTCTCTCTCTCTCTTTATTAAAGGTCATGGACGTATTCCATTTGCATAATGGTTGGAGTTTAATACAGTTTTCTCTCATTCGAACTTTTATATGTCAAGTTTCAGTGTCTTTGAATTAATGTTACCAAGAATTCCTCCTTTCCACTCCTTTTTATAATGGACTTGGAAGACTTCGTATTTTAAATTTAGCTGCTATTCTTCTTCTTCTTCATCATCATCATCATCATTATTTCCTTCTTCTTCTTCTTCTTCTTATTATTATTATTATTATTATTATTATTATTATTATTATTATTATTATTATTATTATTAAAAAGGCATTTATACTAGATTAGTTAACAATTATGTCACGTCTTCAAATGCATGAACTTCTGTGTTTGCACTTATCTGAACTTATCTGAACTTATCTGAACACATCCTGAAGAGCTGGTTCTCGCAGAAAGCGAACTTGTAGAATATTGTTAGTGTTTTTTAGGCTAGGATATTTTATGGCCAAAATATTGTTTCTATTAATTATGCTATTTTGCGCAAAAAGAGAAAAAAATTAATATTTGTGTAATACTTTTGTAATATTTTGTCAATAAACATATAATATAATAATAGTTTCTGAACAGGGTAGACGGTTAAACATTTGTGTACTGCTTCTAAAC
>JAXCGZ010022878.1:85000-97500 GCA_037179515.1 Halocaridina rubra
ACAGAGAGTTGAAGCACTGAAATAAGTTTAGTAAGCCAACCGTTCTATCCCTTGGTAGAAAAGGGAGTCCGTGACGTAAAACTTTCTGAATAATGACAGAGAGTTGAAGCACTGAAGCAAGTTTAGTAAGGTAACAGAAGTGAAGCATTAACAGGGCAGTAACAGCAGTGAAATAAGAGCACTACAGTAACAGCAGTGAAATAAAATCAGTAAAGTAACAGCAATGAAATATCTCTAGCCAAGTAACAGTGAAATAAGAGCAATACAGTAACATCAGTTGAACAATAACGCTGATATAACACCAGTAAAGTAACCAAAATAAAGTGACACCAGTTAACTTACAAGAGGGACATAACAGCACTGAATTAACAGCAAAGTAATGTGAAGCTTAATAACCTCGAAATGAAGTGAGTTAAGTAACGGCAATACAGTAACTCCAGTGACGTAAAACACAGGATTAACAGCAAAGAAAAATCAGTAAAGTGATATGAAGCCTAAAATCCTCGAAATTTAGTGATTGAGTAAATAAAACAATAAAGTAACAGTATCAGCACTTAATCTATATCTAAGAAATAACAGCAAAGTGGAATGCAATCTATAAATCTCAAAATGAATGAGTAACAGCAAAAGAATAGTGAAATAACAACACTCAAATAACAGCAATGAAATAACAGCAAAGTGAAATTAAACCTAAAAAACATCACAAAATAAGTGAGTAACTTATAGCAATAATGTAGCTCAAGTGAGGTAACAGCAGTGAATTTACAGCAAAGTAAAAAGAAAAAAGCAGTGAGTACAACCTGAAAACCTCGATAGGAAGTGAATGAGTAAATAACAGCAATACATTGAAGCAAGACCTCTTGAATTTCCTGCAAGTATATTATAGCAAAGTGATATGAAACCTAAACACCTCGAAATGAAGTGAGTATGTAACAGCAATACAGTAACTCCAGTGAAGTAACAGCACTGAATTTACAGCAAAGAAGTAACAGAAATGTGATGCGAAGCCCAAAACCCTTGACATGAGGAGTGAATAAAGTAACAGCAATGAATTATCAACAGCGATAAAACAGCAGTGAATAACGAGCAAAGTGAAATGAAACTTTAAAACCTCGAAAATGAAGTAAGTGAGTGAGTGAGTGAGTGAGTGAGTATTGTTATAGCAATATCAAAAGGTCACGAGTTCATATTCTAATAATAACTGTTGCCTCCATCGATTGCAATCAGTTCTATTTTATTTTACGTTTTCTTCATCGTTTATTTTGTCTTTTACGTAGTTAATTCCAAATTATTCCAAGTCGCTTAAAATAAAGAAACTCATATTGCCATATTTATCATATTTCCTCTTTAATTATTTATTTATTTATTATTTTTCTTTCTCTCATTTATCTAATTACAATTTCTTCGAAGCCGCTTTAAGTAATACGACATAAAGAAGATATAATTATCTTATTTTCGATTATTTGATAATCACTTATACCCTTTTCTCTTCTATATCTGATTCCAGGTTATTCCAAGTCGCTTCATATAATACGACTCAAACAAGAGATGATTTTCTTATTTTCTCTTATTTTACCAATGATTTAGGCGCTTTACCTTGTATATCGATTTTCACGTTATTCCAAATCGCTTAAAATAACATTAATTAAATAACAGAAAGTTGTCTCAATTCCTTTTTATTTAAATTTATCACTTTTCTTTCTTTTATATTATTTGATTCTATAGTATTTCAAGTTGCTTTATACGACACAACTTAAAAAATAAGCGATAATTATTCTATTTTTTGTTCATTATTGCATTACTGTTTTATTACGTTTTATTATTGATTCCTATCTGGTAGTCTCCGTGGCAAAATGGTAGCGTCTGCGACTCTGAGGCGGCAGGTCGAGGGTTCGCGCCCCGTCACGGACTGAGGTTAGTAAGGGCATACACTCAGGGTAACGATTACATCTGCCAAAACAAGTTCTTCGCAAGAAGGCAACCGTCCTAGCCCTTGGTAGAAAAGGGAGTTCGTGACGTAAAGCCGAATCCATCCATTATTGCTTCCTATCTTATATATCCTTCTTTATTGCTCTTTTTCTTATTCCCTGTTTTATTTTTTCATTTTCTCTCTTTTATTATTCATTTTATTTACCCTGTATTTATTTTCTTCCTTCTATGTCTTGGTTTCGTAATCATCTGTTTTCACTCCCTATTCATATATTTACTTCAAAGTTATTCTTATTCATCCCATTTCATACATTTATTTATTATTCATTATTGCTCTCCTTTTTTTCTATTTGCATATCACAGTTTTTCATTCATTTTCATTTTCTTCTCTCTCCTTCTTCGTTGTCAATTTGATTTATTTTAATTCTCCTATTCACCTTTTGTCGTCTTTTGATTAATTTAATTATTCTCTGTCTCCTTCTCCGTTATCTTTTATTTATTTTTTCGTTTTTCTTATTTTCCTTCTGTTTTATTTAATATAATTCTCTCTTTCTCCTTTTTTGCGTTTTGTTAAATATTCTTTATCTTCTTTTTCTTCCTTCTTCTTCTTCTTCGATTTATTTGTTTTTATGATTTTCCTCTTACTGTTTCTTCGTTTTCATTTTTATTTAGTTTCATTTTCTTCTTCCTTCTTCTTAATCTTCAATTATCCTTTTCTCCTTCCTTCTTCTCTCCTTTATTCTTCTTCTTTCTTTCTCTCCTCTTTATTCTCTTATCTCCCTTTACTTCGTTGTATCTTTTGCTTGTTTTCTTTTTTCTTTATTTTTTTTGTTTCCTATTATTCCTGTTTTACCTGTATTGTCTTTCCCTCGTTCATCCTTCATCTTCCTTTTTATCTACTACTCATCCTCCTGACCTTCTTCTCCTACCTCCTCTTCTCTTTCCATCTTACTCCTCCTCCTCAGCGTATTTCTCCTCCTCCTCCTTCCCTTTTTTCATCCTCTACTTCTTCTCATACTCTTCTACTGCTTCTCATCTTCTCCTCTTCCCTCTTGCTTTGCATCTTTTTAATCAACACTTCCTTCCCTTTTCTTCTTCTTCTACTTCTACTCATCCTCTCCTCTTCCTTCTTGTCCTACGTCAGCTCCTCTTCCTCCTCATTTCTCCAAATCCTCCTTCACTACTTCTCGTTTTTTCAACTCATTCCCCTCTTTATTACTCATTCCCCTCTTTACTACTCATTCTCCCATCTCCTTCTTCCTTCTCACCTTCCCAACCTCATTCTTTTACTCCCTCTCCTTCTGTATTCCTTCCCCGTCTCCTCCTTCCTCTACTTCTCACCCTCTCCTGTTCATTCTTCTTTTACCTTCTCTTCATTCTCCATTCCTAATATTCAATTATTGTTCTCCTTTCCTCTCGACGGAAACTGCACTGCTCAAAGTTACGAATAGTATCTATAAATACAGACATGAAAAAAAAAATAATCTCTCTGTTTGTATTATTAGACTTATCAAAAGCCTTCGACAGTGTAAACCATGGAAGTCTTATAAGTAAATGTACTAACCTAAATACTGATTCGAGCTGGTTTAGAGAGTATCTATCTAATCGCAAACAGTCTATACGTCTTAACAACATTATCTCTATTCAAAAAAAAAAAAATTATCATATGGTGTTCCACAGGGATCAGTGCTTGGTCCTATCCTCTTCTCCATTTACGTAAATGATCTGTCTTCTTTCATTTCTGATTGTCTAGTCGTACAATATGCAGATGACACTCAACTACTCCTTAGTGGTGATATTAATAATCTCCCAGAGCTAACCTTAAGAGCAGAAAACACTCTGTCAAAAATTAAATCCTACTCTCAAGAAATTGGGCTGTTAATTAACGAAAGGAAAACACAATGCATGTTTATTGGTTCAAGGTTTCATATATCACAAATTCCAGAAAACACAACAATTAATTTTTGCGGCAATACCATTACGTCTAGCAAAACAGTCAAAGACCTAGGAATTCACTTTGATAACTACATGTTGTTTGATTCTCACGTAGATAAAGTATGCAAAAAGGTTACAGGAACATTAATGTACTTATCATGTATAAAAGACAATTTTGAGTACCACTCAAATAATTGTTGTTGAATCTCTAGCCCTAAGTCACATTAATTACTGCACAACTGTTTGGGGAGCTACCACTAAGACTCAGATAAACAGAATACAGAAGCTTATTAATTTTGCAGCTCGAGTTGTCCTGGGAGGAATAAGAAAATATGACCACATCACACCAGCTCTCAATAAACTTGGGTGGCTGCGGGCAGAAAACAAGGTCGCTTATGCTATTTATGTTTTCGTATACAACATTTTGAACCATCATCATCCTAGCTGGCTATTTGGTTTTAAAACTTTCAGAGATATAAGTGGAACCAACACAAGACAGAGCAGTGAGCTCTTTATTCAGAGAACAAACACAGAAGTAGGTTCAAAGATGATCACTATTAAAGGGCCAACACTCTGGAACAATATTCCAGAGCATCTTAAAAATGCATCCTCCTTCACAGCTTTCAAAGGCAAACTATATAGTTTTCTTTTGGACAAATAGTTGCTGCTCACACATAAACTAAACTTAATGATTTAATGCAATTTCCCTAAACACTAACCTCCCTATATGTAAATTGATATCGACTTCTCTGTTCTCTAAGTTAAGAACTAATTATTCTCATTGTAAGGAAAACAAATATGGTGATGATGCCGATAATAACGATACTGTATCGAGTGTTATTATTACTGCTTTATTATTAACATTATTGTTAACATTTTTATTACAGAATTATTATTTTCTAGGAAAGCAACATTTAATTCTACTGTATGTATTGCCCTCTTATTTATTAGTTCAATTACATGTCTACTTATAAGTTACTTTAACTTTTAGAAAAATAACTATTGTACAAAAATAGAAATAAATGTTTGTTTGTTTGTTTGTTCCTTCTTTCCCTACCTCCTCTTCACCCCCCCCTTGATCCCCCTATTCCATTCTTCCCCTTCTCTTCCCCCTTATTTTACCTCTCACTTCCTTTTTCTTTTTCCTTTACTTCTCTTTTCTTCCTCCTCCTTCCCTCGCTCGGCACCTCCTCCTTCCTTTCCCTCTTCCTCTTCTACTCCTCCTCCTCCTCTTCTACTTCTTTCTTTTAGGGGGGTTTACACGGTCAAACGGTTCGTCGAACGCGTTTCGACAGACAAGTGTTTGAAGTGATGTTCGAACGTGTGAACGGGACATTTGGTTGTCGAACACGTTTGTCGAAAGTGTTCGACAACCAAATACCCCGTTCACACGTTCGAACATCACTTCAAACACTTGTCTGTCAAACCACGTTCGACGAACCGTTTGACCGTATAAACCCCCCTTTAGGTAAGCATTGCCTGATTCACTACAAAACCGCTTATATTAGTATCCTTGTTATTATTGATCTCTTTGGTTGAGGGTTGGACCTCGTTACGGTGCATTGTTGATGTTATTTTTATACTTGTTTCTTAGGCATTGCCTGTTGGTGATGATGTTGTTATTGTTGTTGTTGTTATTAGTATTGTCTTCATATTTATTGTAGTTGTTTTTGTATTATTATCTACGTATATACTTCCTGTTTTTGTTTTTCTTGATATTTTATCTTGATGCTTAAGGTATTCATGTTGATGGTTCTATTTTTATCATTTGTACTGCTATTGTTATCGTCATTGTTTTTGTTTTTGTTATTTGCGCATGTGATACCTATCCCTCATGGGTTTATATTTAGTGGTACTGTAGTGTTGTTGTTGATTATGTACTTGTTTTACTTACACGCTATATTATTAGTGCTGTTATTGCTGTAGCGGTTGGTACTGCTGTTATTATGTACTTTTTCCTTGTTTTTTATCTTGTTGCTTTCGCAGTACTTGTTGATTCTACTGTTGTTTTTGTTGTTGGTGCAGAATTTTATTGCCGTTAGTTTTGTTATTGTTGTTGTTGTTGTCACTTACGCTTTATTTATTGATGATGATGTTATTGTTGTTTTTTTATGTTGGTTCTTTCATTGTTGTCTTCTTGCTGAAATTGTTTCATGATAAGAGTGCACTTCCTATTATTGATGCTGTAATTGTTCTTATTGTTGTTGTCACTGTTTATGTTTTTGGTGTTGCTGTTATTGTTGCTGCTTTAATAGAGGTATAAATACCCGTCCTGCATCACTCAATTTGGAAAGTAAAGTTTTATCAGATATGGAATTTGGGGCAAGTTTTCTCTTTAAATAAAAAAAAAAACTACGACGGATACACAATAAAACGTACACGACACAGATATTCCATGATTTTTCATCACGAATACGTGATAGAAATTTAAATCGTCACGCAAGTGTTATAGGTGGTTTGGCAGTCTTTATTCGTGTGCGTTCGTGTGTACGTAGTATAGCAGTAGTCAGTGGCACCATTCGTAATTTGTATTCGTGTCGTGTTCATAAATATCTATAAGCTTTGCCTGAAAAAAACGGTGTGACTTTATTTTATTTTATTTTGAGCTTTCTTCTCAAATGCATGTCAAGTTTTACCTAAGTAAATGTGCAAAATTATGTAAGACTATGTTCATTTTTTCACAAACACATGTTTGATTGTTTATATACATATCCAGCTTTCTCTATATGTGTATTTAGCATCGCTCAAATATATGTCCAGTCTTTTCAGTAGAAATATACATCCTTGTTCATATACATATCCTGCTTTCTTTGGATGTATACCTAACCATGCTAAAATTCATCTCCAACTTACCCAAATACAGGTTCTTCCTTGCTTATTACACAAGTGTAGCTATCTTTATATGCATACCCCAGTCTTTCCCAACAATATCTCTAGCTTTTCCCCACATACAAACAAACAAACAAACAAACAGACAAACAAACATACAAACATTTACGTATCTTGCTTTACTGTTATATTTATTTCACTAACATTAAATGAATGTACACAATGTACAGTATGTTTTAATTGTATATCATTGTGCATCAGTCTCAAAGGTAAGAGCCAGGCTTTTTAATATGTATGTGTTCATCTATCATTACATAAATAACTCACCTTGTAGTCTCCGTGGCAAAATGGTAGCGTCTGCGACTCTGAGGCGGCAGGTCGAGAGTTCGCGCCCCGTCACGGACTGAGGTTAGTAAGGGCATACACTCAGGGTAACGATTACATCTGCCAAAAAAGTCTTTCGTAAGAAGGCAACCGTCCTAGCCCTTAGTAGAAAAGGGAGTTCGTGACGTAAAACCGAATCCATCCATCCATTTAAATGTGTTCAGCCTTCCCAAAGGATGGGCTTAGCCTTGTCCATATACATGTTCAAACGTGTTTGAAGGTATGTAAGACCTAGAAGTGTTGTCCGGCCTTTGTTCTATACGTGTCCAGGCTTCTTAAAATGTATGATCAACCTTTTTGTAAGGTGTGCCCAACCTCACTCATATACATATCCTGTTCTTTCTTTCTTTAAATTCTTGTCCAGCCTTTTCTTACTGTTTCTTCAAACTTCTTCACATACATGTCCATATTTTTCTTGATTCAAGGTACTTGTCCAGCCCAATGTGTAGATCCTTGTCCAACCTTGTTCAGATGAATATATTACCTTCTTTGCTTACGTGTCTAACCTTCCCCAATTGCATGTCGGCTTTCGTGTGTGCATTGCACGCAAGCATAGGAAGGTGTGAGTGGTGAGGATATGATGAAGGTTTTAGAAAACAGGCAAAGAAAGAAGTAAAATGGTGCTGCTGTACCGTTATGTCTAACCTCACTTTCTTTAGGCTATTGTACCATAGCCTAACCTAATCTGACGTGGCTAAAATAGATATAACAACTTCAGCAAACAATAACAACATCAACATAAACCAGAACAACAACAACAACAACAACAATAATAATAATAATAATAATAATAATAATAATAATAATAATAAATGCATGAATAATGATTTTCCACTAATTTTTTAGTAGGTCGACCTCATCCATAACAAGAAAAAATGTAACGTAAATTGTGCAGTATAAGTTTGTGGGGCTAAATAAAGTAAGTAAAACACAAGAAACAGAAGACAAGAAGCAGGGAAGAAAACTGGGAGGTTAGTAAATTTGGGTAATTGATATATAGGAAGGTACAGTATCTGAAGATAGGCGAAGCATGATTCATTCTAAAGGGGAGTACTCTTAGCAGACCCCTGACTCCGGGTAAATGTTGAGGGTTAGTGGCCAGGAAGGGTATCCAACTGTGAAAGTTGGATCCAGTGAGAGAGAAAGGGTCCCTGTGTGTCTGAGAAAGGCTGCAGATTGAAAAGAAGAAAATATGTGAATATGAGAAGAGCTGTATATAGAGAAGAAAAGGGAAAAATAAAAGTATAGAAGACGTAGATGATAAAAAAAAAAACATGAAAATAAGGGAACAGGAGTGAAGAAAAATAGAACACAACAGTACAAAAACAACACTAACAACAACACCACCGCCACCACTAACAACAACAAAATGAACAGCAACAATAACAACGAGAGAAGAAGGATAAGAAGTAAATGTGAAAAAGGAGAAGACTAAGAATAGCTGAAGAAGAGGAAAAGAAGAAGAAAAAGAAGAAAAAGAATAGCTAAAGAAGAAGAAGAACAACAACAACAACAACAACAACAATAACAACAAAATGAGATGGAGGAAGAACAACAACAACCAAACCAAGAAGAAGTAGAAAAAGAAGAAGAATTTATTACAATCCAAAATCGCACATCTCTGCACTTCCGTGAGTCAGCTAAATTTCCATCCCCTCATGTATTGACCCCCCAACCCCAACTGATCCCCTTCTCCCCCCCATTTCCGTCCTTCCCCATTCTTTGTTGCCAGTTGCATGACTCTTATAAACCAGTGACGTCATCCGTAGTGATTACAATTAGAAGATAATCATCGGAGAAGTTCGTGCAACACCTGATAATCGATGTGAGGTTACCTTTATATTAATTAATTACTTCATTTAGTAATGTGTTACCTGGAATGTTACCTGGTAATCGATTCGAGATTACTTTTATATTAATTATTATTTTCGATATTCATTTGTTACCTATGGGTGTTACCTGGTAATCGATTCAAGATAACCTTGATATTAAATAGATTACTTTTCATTTAATTGTTTATCTTTGGGTGTTACCTTGGTAATCGATTCGAGATGACATTAATTAATTAATTTATGAACTGGTCGCCTTTAGGTTCTACTAACAACATCTAGAATCGTCTATTTGTTCTCTCTCTCTCTCTCTCTCTCTCTCTCTCTCTCTCTCTCTCTCTCTCTCTCTCTCTTTCTCTCTCTCTCTCTCTCTCTCTCTCTCTCTCTCTCTCTCTCTCTCATTTGTTTCATTTTGACATTTTACATTTGTAATTTGTAATTAGATTAATTATCATGTAATGGCCATTTTTGATGGAATAAAGTTTTTGACTGACTCTCTCTCTCTCTCTCTCTCTCTCTCTCTCTCTCTCTCTCTCTCTCTCTCTCTCTCTCTCTCTCTCTCTCTCTCTCTCTCTCTCTCTCTATAGCACACACACTAAGTACAAAAATGGAACCGACCAGGAGACGGGAAGTTACGAACATATGGTTCTTACCCGTAAGTATAATTAGGTAATTGCAATTGTATTATTGCACACTTCTCTTCCCCTATACAGGAGGTCTTTTATAAAGTTAAGAACAGAAATACTGATATACACATTTGTGTGAATGCTAAATTTAAGTGATCAATGCAAGATTAGTAGCTAACAAAAGTGAATAAATAAGAAAAAAAAAGGCTTGTAAAAACAGGGAAAAAAAAGAGTATGTAATTGAATTATTCAAGAACCATTTCAAGATAATCGCTGTAAATTGCACTCGTGGCTTGTAATCACATTTAATTCATATCCTCTTTCTTTGGGAAACTACTATAGGCCAGCATATAATATATGTAAATATGGAACATATAATTGCTTTTGATCAGGATTCGCCCTACAGCACAAAATCGATTGTACTGCTGAAAGTCTAAGAGAAGGATGAAAACTTTCATGTTTACTCCTGGAGAGAACCAGGGAGTAGTCTCCGTGGCAAAATGGTAGCGTCCTCGACTCTGTGTCGGCAGGTCGAGGATTCGCGCCCCGTCACGGACTGAGGTTAGTAAGGGCATACACTCAGGGTAAGGATTACATTTGCCAAAACAAGTCCTTCGCAAGAAGGCAACCGTCCTAGCCCTTAGTAGAAAAGTGAGTTCGAGATGTCATCAATCCTGGAGAGAGCCAAGGAATGAACACACTCTACTGAATATCTTTGCTCCTTTTACTATTACTTCCCAACCTCGCTGCCCCTAGCCATGTTTTAAACCTTCAACATAAAGACAATCCATCAGTGCTCTTGAGGCGTTATCGGCAGCACAATTGATGATATAAGAGAAGTAAGAATCTGCACTGCTAACTTCAAGAGCAGATATTAAACACGTTCTACCGAATGCCTCAACTAATTTTACTCCCACTTCCCAACATCACTCCCCCCTCCATGACCCTGTTTCGAACCTTCAACACCAAGACATTCTATATCAATGTCATTTCCAGAGTGTCGCCCCTCCGCATTACGTAATGACGCAATCAAAGTCCAATGTTGCCCCCCAGGTATTCGCACTTTTGTTTACAATGTGGAAGACCCACGTGGTTCACTTCCTGTCATCTTAACAACGGCTTGAATCATGAGCTGACTCGGCATAATAAAATTGCTGAGGAGACTGTTTTGAGCGGTAGGAAACTGCTTAAATCTGGTTCTGTATCCTCCTAATTAGTTTGTTGCTGAAGCTGATCTACTCGGTTTGTTGTTTAAGCAGATATGAATGTGCAGTGCACTGCAATTACCCATTAAAGTGCTTATCTTCTTCTTCTTCGTCTTCTTCTTCTCCATAAATAGCAACATCTTTCAGTACATACACAAATTTATTTTTCTTTATTTGCAGTTCTTTACATGTTTATATAGGATCGCTGTTTCTCCAGAGCCTCTTTTTTTATTAGTGTGACACCGGGACAGGCAAGAAAATTGCCCTCATCAATAAAGGCCCGGGCACGAAGAAAACATTAAAACGAAGAAAAAGTAAAAGGTTAAGGACAAGGAAGAGAGGAGGTAATGGTACACAATAGGAAAAGAACAGGCTGAGAGAATAGTTGAAGTACTGAGGACCAAGAGATATGACAGAATTAGGCTCTGAGATGACGATAGATCCGTTTTTTATGAAGGAAGATAGGTTATAAGAATTAGGAAAGACAGAAGGGGGAAGATTTTTTTGTTGGATGTTCACCCTTGAGGGTGAGCGGACCTTCCACTTGTGGCCCGCAGGAAGGGGGAAGATAGTTCCAGAATCTGGAGGTGGATGGCTTCACCGACCAATCCGCGAGCTACAAGTCTCCACAAATCTTAGAGGCAAATCTTAGTTAATGGTTTAAAGTTTTACCACTGAATTCCCTTATGAAACCAAAAACCTCTCTATTTGCCTTGGCTCGGGTCAGCCACTTCAACGAGTTGGTTTGCTCTCCCTGTTTTCCTATTTAATAAGCTATACTATATGATATAATATTTATGATAAAACACGTGTTCTAAGTCTAGAATACCATCTCAAATCAGGTAAATAAACCAGCTTTTAAAAAGTTAGCATTAGTTACGTATCAACTTTTAAACAACAAATTTGCATGTAATGAGCTCACAAACACTGAGAAGACTCAATTAAACAGAGCCAGTTAGTTATCCGAGAGTAATGTTCTTACTAGTATTGCCCCACTAAACATGTGACTATCCTTTAACCAGTTTGGATGGGACCCATGAGCTGGTAATGACCCGTGTCCTGCACATTATTAGAAGAATACGAAGGAGAAAAACATCCATATGTCCAAGATTAAGGTTCTGAGTAATATTCCCTCACTGTGTTCTTATCCTTTGATTAGTGTACTGCATGTACAAGAAGATACAAAGCTAGTTGTACAAAGTTAAGGTTCTTAATAGTACATCGTTAAGTATGCCAGTATCCTTTGAGTAGTTTATGTAGATTGTATGAGCTGACCTTATTTTGTGTCCTGCACATATCAGAAAAGGAAAAAAAAATAGCAACAGTCAGACCCTAATAAACAAAGGCCCATCAACTCGATTAAACCGAACGGACGTTAATGAGGCCTAAATCTGACCTCATTACCACATTTTGACCATTATGCCAAATTAACCACATAGACAGTAATTAATTTTATGCAGATATGAATTGTTCCCTCCCTTTCACCCAACCCCCAACAGAGGCTTTAAACGCAGCTTAGGTTTCAGTTTGAAATTTGGATATTGATAGGATTAATAGGTAATGTTTACCGAGATAATGTCTCTCTCTCTCTCTCTCTCTCTCTCTCTCTCTCTCTCTCTCTCTCTCTCTCTCTGTTTGGATAAAGCGTGGAATGTAATGTTTTAATTGTCATGAAGCGAAAATTAGTACGCATTTATGGAATTGCAGATCGTATCGATATAATTTCATCCAGAATACTGTTTGCATCGTTTACCTCTTTTAAG
>JAXCGZ010022879.1:0-2500 GCA_037179515.1 Halocaridina rubra
TTAAAGAAAACAACGTAAAATATTAGAAGAACTTATTAATTTTGTGACCTTATCTGGTCACCTTCTCAAAGTACTTTGAAAAGGTGACCAGGCAAGGTCACGAAATTAATAAGTACTTCAAATATTTTACGTTGTTTCCTTTAATGGGCCTTTTCCTACCATATATATATATATATATATATATATATATATATATATATATATATATATATATATATATATATATATATATATTATGTGTGTGTGTGTATGTGTGTGCATTGGCTGTAGCTCCTTGTAAGGGGGTGGCTGAGTCAAAGCACGCACCCATACACCAGTAGCCAACAGGATTGTAGGGGAGGAAAATTATAGTGAGGATATTCCCAGATCGTTCGCTCCTTCCCATTTAGCCGACTTTTAAAAAAGTCTCAGGTGAACCTAGATGCGGCATCGTTGCCCCCTCAACTCCACGGGAGAAACGTACAAAATATAAATTAAGAGATAAATAGAGTATGAAGTATGGGAGGTAGAGACCAAACTGCTCTATACTAGGATGGAACCAACAATATCAAAGAAAATAGAGCACTTCATATATATATATATATATATATATATATATATATATATATATATATATATATATATATATATATATATATATATATATATATATATATATATATATATATACATACATATGTGTGTGTGTGTGTGTGTGTGTGTTCCTGCTTAGAATACTGCTCACACATCTAGGGTGTATCTTCTTATAATGATCTCCTTGATAAGGTTGAATCTTACTTTTAATCTGGATGCTCTTTCTCTTCCTTTTTTTTTTATATCGCTACTACTGCCATCGCTGCTCTGAGTAGTTTGCGAGTTGCATCCCTCCCCCACTGCCAAAGCCACGTAACACTCACCAAGCGGCTTCATCTCACATGCACTATGTGGAGATTTATAGTTTGCGGATTGGTCGGTGTAGCGACTTCTTCTTTCCTTCCACCTCCAAAAGCTGGGACTCTCTTCCTCCTTCTGTCTATCCTAATGCTTATAACCCATCTTCCTTAAAAAAGCGGATCTATCGTCATCTCAGGGCTTAATCCCGCCATAGCTATAGGTCCTCAATACTTCGACTAGTTTTTCAGCTTGAGATCTTTTCTTACTGTGTACCATTCCCTTATTTCGGTCTTGTCCTTAACCTTCTACTTTTACTTCGTCTTAATGCTTTTTTCGTTCCCTGGCTTGATGAGGGCAGTTTTTTTGCCTACCCTGTGTCACACTCATAATATATATATATATATATATATATATATATATATATATATATATATATATATATATATATATATATATATATATATATGCACCCTGAGGGGAGGGAGCAAGAATATCTACTAAATGGGGTGAAAGTTTTTGCTATGTCCCAATCACTCCCTTATAAGGGAGATTGTGGTTCTTATGTGTAATTACCTAAATGTGCTTACGGGAAAGAGCCCAATGCTCGCATCTTCCCGTCTCATGGTCGGTTCCATTTTCTACTTAGTGATACTTATCATACCTGTCCTGAAAACTGTGGATTGAGATCGCATTAAACACCTCCTCGCTTAGCGAATTCCAATTATCAACTTCTCTTACAATGAAAAAGTACTTCCTTACATCCTGCAAAGATGATTTCTTACGAATCTTCAAACTATGACCACTATTTCTAGAGCCAGCCATATCAAAATATCGATCCCTATCCACTCTGTCATAACCATAAAGGAATGTAAAGACTGTCACTATATCCCCCTCAATCTTCTAGCTTCGAGTGATGGTAAGTCTAATTCCCTCAACCTCTCATCATAACTGAGATTATGTATTTCTGGCATTAGTTTGGTGGCATGTCTTTGAACTTTTTCAAGTTTAGCTACTTGCTTATCAAGTGCGGATTCCAAAAGGGGGCTGCATATTCAAGTTTTGGCCTCACATAGGTTACATAAATATTCCTGAACATTTCCTTGTCCATGTGCCTGAAGGCTACCCTTACATTTGATAAGGGTGTGTGTGTGTGTGTGTGTGTGTGTGTGTGTATATATATATATATATATATATATATATATATATATATATATATATATATATATATGCGCATACCCTGAGGAGAGGGGGCAAGAGTATCTTCTCCGTTCCCCTGCTTACCGTAAAAGTCGACCAAAATGGAGTGGAGTGAGGGGACCTGGAATCCATTCCTGTATATTTTCTTCCCATAAAGAGTTGAAGTTTTTGCTTTGACTCAGCCACCCCCTTTACAAGGAAAATTATGGCTCGTGTGTGTGTGTGATTACCTAATTGTGATTACCTAATTTTGTTTACGGGAAAGAGCCCAAAGCTCGTATCTTCCCGTCTCCTGATCGGTTCCATTTTATACTTAGTGATACTTATCATACCTGTCCTTAAAACTATGGATTGAGATAGCATTAACTACCTCCTCGCTTAGCCAATTCCAATTATCAACTACTCTTACACTGAAAAAGTATTTCCTTAC
>JAXCGZ010022879.1:7500-32500 GCA_037179515.1 Halocaridina rubra
TATATATATATATATATATATATATATATATATATATATATATATATATATAGCAAAATGAAGAATGAGATTTTAGAATTAATTAGGACTTCAAATTATACAGTAAAAACAAAAAATGCTATCTTAGCAACTAAAATATTAACAAATAAAATATTTCTTTGTCCGGGGATCCAGACAAAGAACTATGCATATTCATAATTAATGTGATAACTTATGTGATTCCTAATGTTAAATATGCGGCACCCCTCAGGATTTACATACAGTATTTGAAAAAAAAAATAGCAAACTGGGGAGAAAATTTAAGGGCTGAAGTCGTCAGACTTTTCACCACTTGAAGCTAAAAGAAAGATAGGGATTATGGTAACAGTTTTTTTTTAAATTCCTCCTGGGTTTATGACAGAATTCACAGGGAGATATTCTTTTTTTATTTCCGTGGATGACTATAGACCTAAAATGCATATTCCTAACGGCACAAGATAACTCCTTTCAGGATTTAAGAAAGTCCAATATTACTTCACAATTGAAATTTGCTAAGCGAAGAAACTAAATTATAAAAGTAGTGATGGTTTAAAGAAAAGATGTGGTAAGGGTTAATAAATAAATAAAAAAATGCTAGCTATAGTGTTTATATATATATATATATATATATATATATATATATATATATATATATATATATATATATATATATATATATATATATATATATATATATATATATATATATATATATATATATATATATATATATATATATATATATATACATATACATATACATATACATATACATACTTTTTTTTTTTTTTTTTTTAAGAGTGTGACACCGGGATAGGCAGAAACTGCCCTCATCAACAAAGGCCCGGGCACGAGAAAATACCAAGACGAAGGAAAAGAAAAAGTTAAGGGCAAGGCAGAGATGAGGTAATGTCACTCAAAGGAAAACGACAGACAGAAAAAAACAGTCAAAGTAAAGAGGACCCAGAGATATGGAGGACTAGGCTCTGAGATGACGATAGATCTGCTTTTTGAAGGATGAAAGGTCATAAGAATTAGGAAAGACAGAAGGAGGAAGAGAGTTCCAGAGTCTGGAGGTAGATGGGAAGAAGCAGTCGCTGCACCGACCAATCCGCGAGCTACAAATCTCCACACAGTACCTGTGAGATGAGGCCGCTTGGCGAGTGTTACGCGGCCTCGGCAGTGGAGGAGGGATGCAACTCGCCAACTCATCAGAGCAGCGATGGAAGTAGTAGCGGTAGAAAAGCGAAAGGGAAGATACCTTACGGCGAAGAGAGAGAGAATCCAGGTTAGAAGTAAGAGAAGGATCATTAATGAGTCTGACTGCCTTAGATTGAACCCTATCAAGAAGATAAGTAAAGGAAGAAGCACCCCAGATGTGTGAGCAGTATTCTAAGCAGGGGCGGATAAGACCTTTGTAAATTTTAAGTAACTGCAATGAGGAAAAGTAATAACGAAAACGAAACAAAACCCCCAATTTTTTGGATGAAGATTTAGAAATTTGGATTATGTGATTCCTCCAAGACAAGTTAGAGGCTATATGGATTCCTAATATATTGAAAGAGTGAAGAGGGTAAATTTCATTAGTTTCGAAGACAATAGGGTTATCAGGAGGAGAAGAAGATAAAGAGATAGCCAGAAACTGTGTCTTGGAGGCATTGAATTTAACTAAATTTTGAGTGCCCCATTCAGATACTCTCTGCAAATTGGAGTTAAGAGTAGAAGAAAGAGTGATACGAGATTGATTACGAGTAACAGATGAAGGTTGTGAAGAAAAGGCAGAGGAAAAGTGAAGGGTAGAATCATCGGCAAAGGCATGAAGAAGAGAGGAAGATGGGGACTGTAGAAGATCATTGATGAAGAGAAGGAAGAGAGTAGGTGAAAGAACAGAGCCCTGTGGAACACCACTGGACACAGAGAAAGGGCTAGATGTCGCACCATCAACAACTACAGATATAGAACGGTCAGTGAGAAAACTGGAAATCAGAGAACAGAAAGAAGCGGTAAAGCCGTAGGCAGGGAGTTTGGCCAACAGAGCCTTGTGCCAGACTCTGTCAAAAGCCTTAGAGATATCAAGGGCGACGACAAAGGATTCCCCATAGTTCCTCAGAGAAGATGACCATACATGAGTAAGATAGGACAGGAGATCACCAGTGGATCTTGCCTTGCGGAAGCCGTACTGGTGATCGGAGATAAGTGAGTTAGATTCAAGGCGTTTCAAGAAGTGAGCATTGAGCAAAGTTTCGAAAACTTTAGCAATAGAGGAGGTTAGAGCAATAGGTCGGTAGTTAGAAGGAATAGAGCGGTCATCCTTCTTAGGAACAGGTTGAACTAGAGCATGCTTCCAAGATGAAGGATAGATACTGGTTGACAGAATGAGGCGAAAAAGACGGCAAAGCACGGGAGCCAGTTCATCTGCAAACTCCTTAAGGAACCTTGCAGGGATACCATCGGGACCAAATGCCTTGTTTGTCTTTAGTGAGCGAAGAACCTTATGAACTTTGCGTGAAGAAAGGATAAGGGAGGGCGTAGGGTTAGAGAGGGGAAAAGACTGAGGAAAAGGTGCGCTGGAATCGTTGATAGAAGAGTTGGCAGAAAAATGAGAGCCAAAGAGAGTGGCTTTGTCAGTGGGAGAGCAATCTATAGAACCATCAGAACGAATGAGAGGGGGAAAGCTTGAGTTACAGAAGTTTTTGGAGAGGTTTTTGGCTAAGGACCAGAAGCATTTGTCAGTGGGAGAGGAGTTAAGGTCATCAACTTTCCTTCTTATATAGGAAGCCTTAGACCTTCGAATCTGAGCTGTACAGCGATTCCTAGCTATAATAAAAGCAGAGCGAGTTAAATGGGAAGGAGAGGCTTGGTAAGATCGGTGAGCCTGATTCCTAACCTGGATAGCCATGGAGCAGGCACGGTCAAACCAAGGTTTAGGGGGAGAGAAAGTTTTTGTAGAAGAGGGGATGTACGCCTCCATTCCCGCGGTCATGATCTCGGCAACTTTTACAGCTACCCGATCAGGGTTGCGGGACCGAAAGCAGTAGTCATCCCATGGAAAGTCAAAGAGAAAGTTACGCAAATTTTCATATTGAGTTCGCTCGAAGTGCCAAAGGCGGCGTTGAGTAGGAGGGATTGGTGGTGGGGGAGCGAAAATGGAAGAGACCGAGATCATGGAGTGGTCAGATTTACCAAGAGGGGAAAGCACGGAATAAGAGTAGTTTGAAGGGTTAGAAGTAAAAAAAAGGTCAAGAATGTTAGCAGCTTGTTCGTGATGATCAGGAACACGAGTAGGATGTTTAATAATTTGCTCCAGATCATGAGTAATAGAGAAAGCAAGAGCCTCGCTTCCTCCCACATCAGTGTGAGAAGAATGAAGCCACTCACTGTGGTGTACATTGAAGTCTCCAATGTAGAGAACTTCGGCATGTGGGTGAGAAGAGAGCAAGGACTCATGGCACGAGGAGAGATATTCAAAGAAAGATACAAACTCGGTGGAGTTTGGAGAACAGTAGCAGAAGCAAAGGATGATAGTGGTAGTGGAGAGATAGACTTTTAGCCAGAGAACATCAAAGTCAGGAGATTCAAGGTCCATGAGCCTCACAGTAGGAGTGTTAATGTTGCAGTAAGCACAGACCCCACCTTTGGAACGAAAACGAGTATACAGATTATAGTGGGAGATTTGGAAAGGGTCAGTGGAAGCATGTATAGACAACTGGGTTTCAGATAGGAGGAGGAGGTTAGGGAGGAAAGAGCCCACGTGCTGTTCCACAGACGAAAGATTAGAGTTCAGCCCACGAATGTTTGAATAGTGAAGAGTGAAAGAAGCAGATCTATTAGGAGGTGCAAAGTTAAGAGCAGAACCATTACTACCACCAGGCGTGTCTGCCCTCATTGTATGCATTGATGACAAGAGAGGGTTCTGAAAATGTTCTTACTAGCCAGTGTGAATGATGAATATATATGACCCAATGTTCCTATTTCATTCAGAAATGGATACTCGAATAATTTCTTGTGAATGACATTAAATAGTTTAAATAATAACTATTCGGAACTTATAGTTTTACGGTTAGCAATGTCTGAATATTTGTCTGAGGAAGGTAGGTACATGTATGGTCTAAAATCCTTTTTAAACAAAAAACGAATTCTTTTTATGTTTATTACTTTTTCTGAATCTTTATATTAAAAATGCAAGCTCGATCAATTGTTGATAATATGAATCTTACAAAATTACTTTTTTTGAAGAGTCTCGTTTGACTTCATCTTGGAGATCAAAACAAAGCTTCGCTGGAGAAATACATGTTTATAAAATATAATATATGCGATTGAGATTATAAATACCCGATGCATATATATTTCAATTAACGCTTTAGAAATATATGGTTAATAGTACACATTATAGTTCTTATTATTTTTCAAGAGATTTATTGCATAATATAGATTACTGTAACAAACATTGGCTTATAATGTATATGCAGTATTTCCTTGAGAGGTATACAACAACAACAGATCGTTCCACAGGTACGGATAACACTCAGGTAATATTCAAATGAATTGTTATGCTTTAAAAGTTAGCCTGACGTCTGTTATTGCCTCTTGTGGGAAGTTATACATTGTCGTAGAAAACTTTTTGAGTATTTATTTCATGGTACTGAGTAATGGGACGCACATGAATCTTTCTCCGAGTTCAATAACATCTTAGACGAAATCGAAGCCCGTGGTGATCTGGCTAAATGTTCTAAGAGTAATGCCCAATTACCCTTCTTTTTCTGTCATTAATTAATTTCAAAACAAAATTAACCAAAAGAAACTATCTAGGAATAGATTTCAAGTCCGTGTCGGTTACACTGAATATTCTCTATAGTGAGGAATTCTTATCTCACCGATTCCCTAACTGTCAGCCAGTCGCACTTACAAATGTAACTAACGCGAATTGCGTAATCTGTTTGCCCTTAACCATCTAGCTGCTCACATCCCATTTAACCTCCTGTGACATTCATCTTTAATGGTAGGTAGGAAAGAGAAAGTATGGTCAAGACTCGTTTTATGCACCTCTCCATAAATCGTATTTATAACTTATCAAAAAGTAGTTCTTTGACATATTAGTCCAAAACTCACGTCACCCATTCTTGGATATCCGTTACTCTGGTAAAAATTCCACAGATAGATTTATGGTTAACCAATGAAAGTAACACACTTTACGCAAAACCAGAGCGGGCTCCATTGTGTACTTGAAGGACATTGCCACGACCATCGCTTGAAATGAGCTGTGCTGCTGTATGAACACTCTAATTTACCCTATTAAAGTACGTACCTAACCTTACTTTAAACTTTAATTCATTCATACCTTAATAAAAGTTAATTTGGGTGTGTATTCAGTAGCACAGCTCTTTCCAAGCCTCAGTTGTGCACATGCCTCTCGAGTAAACATTGGTGGGCTTTCTGGATTTGTGTAAAATGTGTTATTTTTCATATTGAACCATAAATTTATTTGCCTGATTTTTACCAAAGTAAAAGTTTCCCAGGAGTAAATACTATTTTACGAGGTATAAATAGGAGTCATGGAGAGACTTATAAAACAAATCTTAGCCGCTCTTTGGAGGCAAATAATTAGGGTTGGGGTGGAATTGATGTTCTTAGATAAACAACCTTCTTGTTAAATAATGATGCCTAAATATGTAAAATTACTTAGTATTTTAGATATTTCATTATTAAAAGCAGAAATTATTTAGTTTACTACTTACTTTGTGGTCATCGCTGGCCTTGTCCCGACTGCTTAATAGAATGTAAACTAATTCATACAAAATAATTTTATTTAAATATACTAAACATAGTTCATGGTTTTATAAATTAAATAGTTTAAAGACATATTACTTTCACATAGTTATCATTATGTGACATCTTCACTTATGCATCATTATGTGTCAAAAGAATGATCTAACTATCTTTAATACCATCTTGCACACCAACCAGCTACCTTTGAAATGCCCCTCCAACTCTGTGCCTGAATAAACAACACAAGTTGCAGCTGTAAGTATATCACTTTGGTAACATCATGGTATAAGGGCATTGTCACTTTTTACTCTGCAATGTCATGCAAGATAAATATGGGCACATAATCACCACAGCGAGCAGGACATCCGGCCTTAATATTCCAGCTCCAGCCTGTATATGTCCACCCCCATTCGAAGGGGGGTTAATAGTTACTTAAAAGGGCGAACAACACAAGATCTTTGCTGCCTAAGTTATTTGTATTACAATCGTCAACATGCCAATACCTTTTTGTGATATGGTGTTTGTATACTAAAAAACATGTCATTTATGTATATATTTTTGAACTACAGGATTGAGTTTTGGAAGGGAGATTAGTGTATGCTACTTTTATTTATAACTATTACTATGTTAGATTTCATCCTCCAATTAAAAAATTTTGATATGTTGCTTATGATAATTTGCTGCATTTTACGGTATTAAACTGCAAAATTAATTAAAAAAAAAAAATGTATCAGTAATCTTGTGAAGGATGATAGTAACCAGTATGTAATATTTTCCAGAATATTTAGTGAAATGGCTCTGCTTATTGTTGCATGTGATGGCCTTATAAATGGGAACAGTTTAAGCCCCATGCACTTCTTTTGAGTTTATACCATCAGCCATACAGGGTAAGTCCAATACTGCATTATGGTAGTGAGCCTGTTTTGTGATTCATAATGCTTGAATTCTACATCACATTAAAGGAAACATTCTTTGAATTAATATTGGTTGCATATTGAATACTTTTGTAAATGCATTGTATTTATCTATGGTTCCTATTCCCGGGGATATTGGAAATATAAGGGGTACCTCTGATCAAGGCTTCTCGAATATATCAGTGACTGGAGAGCCAAAATTTTCTTCAACCTTGCTTGACTCTTCTTGAAGGGCCTTATTCTTATAACTGTATAAAAGTTTAAGGAGCATTATATTCCAAGAAAGTTAAAATTTGGATTAAAAGAAAAGTTGCGGGATGAATTAATATAAGGTCTGGGATATATTGTATAGTATTATTTTTTTAGCTATTGTGCAATTTTGAATGTCAGCTCTTTAATCACAGGATAATCTTTCTCATTGATATATAGTTTTGAGGCTTTATGTGATAATTTAATATGTTAATTCGCAGATGCTGGAGCTTCCACAGATGAAAAACCCTTCTTCTGAATATGATGATGTTGCTGAGAAGAACAGGAAAAATCAGAGTCATGGAATGGTTAGGGAGGATAGACTAAGGTGTGTTATGATCTTTTGTTATTTAAAATATTTCTTTTAAGATTTATTTCATTTTTATTGTAGTTAGGCACTATATTAATTGTTCCCTCTCCCCCTTATTTTCGTACCTGAATTTCTGATGACAAGTTTAAGAATCTAACACTTGCTATTACTTCATAAAATGATATTCTGAGTATATTTGAACTGACAGAAGCACTATATTTGTCTTACAGTCATGTGGAAGATTATGCAGTAGCTCAAGAGGAATGGGAAGCTGTTCAGTGTATTGAGCCCATCTTACAATCTCCTCACAAAGACGAATTCACATCAAGCCCTAAGAAGTTTATTGAAGGCTCTTCCTCATCCCCTGCCAAGTCTCTCTCTTCATCACCTCCTGCCTTACCTCCTAATGTTAGAGTTACACCCCACACAGACTTTGATGAGGTGTGGGACTTCTTTATGCGTCAGGATATGCGACACGTTATGGTTAGTTGCATTTGTGGGTATTCTGTTAGCTGCTTTAGGGCATGGTATTATGGTTGAATCCCTCTTGAATGGGAGCTCAAGAATACTTCCTCCGACTTCCCCAGCATGATGTAAAAGACAACAGACTGAGGCAGAGCGAGGGGACAGGGAATCCCCTTCTTTAGGGTTTTCCTCCCACAGAGAGTCAAGTATTTTGCATTGGCTAAGCCACCCCTTTATTATGGCTCTTCAGCATAGATAGACATTTGGCTATCATGTTAGCATCATTAGGGCTGGGTATCATATATGAAAAACTATACAGCTACATATTAAAGTAACATGTGGCATCATGACTGCCTTTCTTCACTTTATTTACTACATCTATGTGTAAAAGGTACTATTCTGTGGTACATTTTGAGTCTTGCAGGTATATGTTTAGAAAATTTATGGTGACACTTTTAGAAACTTTAGTATGATATTCGTAACTATAGAGTCATACTTTTTTTTTTTTTTTTTATGTTTTGCACGTAATCATCTTATTAAATACCTGTACTGTATACTGCATACCTATTTTTTGTGAAAATTAAATATAATTTTTATAGTGTAAGTATTGATATATTTGGATAGATAATATGCAAAAGTTTTATATTAGCTATTAAAATATTAATTATTAGTGTTAGGTTTACACAGAAAAAGAGTCAGCTTTATGCAACATATTGGATAAGGGGAAGCTTGAATATTTGGTTTTATTTTTTTGTCTTATATTTTAATGTTAAGCCCTGATCTGTTGTGCATTAACTAAAATGTATTTCTATAGAAAGTTTTAAAAAATCCTTGTGCATATGTGTCATTGGTCCGATTTCTTAAACAGTGTAAACCTAGGATACCATATTGTTAGTTAGCTAGACACACACAAATGGATTTCATAAACGCATCTGATGCGGTTCTGTGTGATGGCTAGGATCCCACATGGAATCCTAGCCATACACAGAACCACGTCAGATGCATTTATGAAATCCATTTGTGTGTGTCTAGCTAACTAACAGTATGGTATCCTAGGTTTACACTGTTTAGGAAATTGGTCCATTGTGTAGACCTTGTAGGTTTTACAATATGTGTTTGATGAAAGTTTGAATGGTAATTGAACCAGCCTTTGCAAAATATCAAAGGTTTTAAAGTTAATATTTGAATGGTATTTGAACCCATCTTTGTAGAAAATTTTAAATGTAATATTGAAATGGTGTATAAACCAATCTCTGTAGAAGCTTAAGATTTAAATTGAAAATTTTATATGGTAATTGAATCAATCTTTGTAGGATATTTAAAAGTCAAGATTTAAATAATATTTGAACCAATCTTTGCGTAAAATTTAAAATTTAAATGGCACATGAGCCAATCTTTGTAAGAATTCAGTATAGAAAATTTAGATGGTATTCAAACCAATCTTTGTTGAAAATTCATAATCTGAACGGTATTTGAACCAATCTTTGTAGAGAATAGCACCTTTGCATTTAACTTAATTTGTTCCAAAAATGTAAAAAGTAGTCATAAGTTGGAAGATTCAGTTATTCTCTCATTGATAATAGTACATGGGAATTGTATTTATTATTGCAAGTACTCTCATAACTTGCGATATGGCAAAATACTGTAATAAGATATAGTAAATGATGGAGTCTTATTTATAGAGCCCACTGTTGAGCTTTAGGAAGGGCATCCAGCCTTAATCCCCCTTATAGCTCCATCATGTCTGTGGCCCCCCATTTAAATGGCGACTAATTATTAAACCTAAAACTGTGCTTACCTATAATTGTTTTTGCAGGGTGCAATTAAACCCACCTTAGAAAGGAGAGGAGTATATGGATTCATACGTTCAATTTTTGGACCAAAAAAGATTAAACCCGAGCTCATAGATGAAAGGAATTTATTATTTGCTATTGCCCAGTGTGAGTATCTGCAGTATAAGTTGCAATTTTGCAATGACTGGTGGTATAGTATGTTAGTTTTTCATTACTGTAAAGGTTAAGTATGTACCATATCCTCTTGAATATTATTTCCTTTATAATATCCTTAAGAAATCTTAAAAGATTTTTCTAAAGAATATCCTTCACACTCATTAACACTGCTTCAGAGAAGCTTTCCACTTTATAGGAAAGTATTTAAGTAACTTGAGTAGCTAGTTAGTAAATATTTATTCTCTTTTTGAAACTTGCTAGAGGATATACTGCTGTTTTCTCTTACTTAAAATTGCAAGTGTGGAACAAGCAAAGAAAATTGGCCTCATTTTTTTTGGGACACACAAAACTAAAAAAAATATTATACTTGTTCCAGCCCCTGTATTTGTAATATAAAATTTCATTATGTAGGAGAATCATATATTTTATGAATAACCTGTTTTTTTACTAATGGTTCAATATTAATGAAAAATTCTTGCACATTTCTGTCATTGTGTAGATGTTATCGGTTTTATAATATGTGTTCGATAAAAGTTTGAATTGTAATTGAACCAGCCTTTGCAGAAAATCAAAGGTTTTAAAATTAAATTTGAATGGTATTTAAGAAAAAAATAATGAGTAAATTACAAAACTTCAAATCATCAGAATTGTCGTAGATGCTATTTATCACTGGAACCTTTTCTTGATATTGCAGGTCAATTTGATAATAGTGAGCCAATTCATCTTCAGATATTGCAGACTGTGTATAAAGTCTTGACAGGGACCAAACTTGATTGCCCTCGCTATGGCAACCACTGGGATGTGATAGGATTTCAGGTATGTAAAAAGTAACTGCTGAAGGATCTGGCTTGTATATGGTTTACAAGCTGTAATAATACATATACACAGGTCACAATCCCTCTTGTAAAGGGGATGGGCTAATCAAAGCACATATGTTCACCAGAATCATGCCTCAGTCACTCCTCTTAGCACCTTGGGGATAAAAGTCTGCCTCAATTCCCCCACCACCCAGTTTGGGTCAGCGACAAGGCAAGTGTGCAAGGATCTTCTCCTGTAATAAGTTCAAAAGTATTGTAAACTGGCTGTTCTATGTTTGATTTAGGTACTGTACTTGACATTAAAAACTTGACTGTCTGATACAGAACTCTTTGTTTTTACATTTTTGTATTATGGAAAGTAGTACTTTATTGACCGACAGTCTAAATTTTTATATAAGAGAGCTTTTCTGATCTTGGTAACTGAAGTTTTCGGAAATATATAGTATCTTGCTACAGATATAATTTCGAAAGGTTTTTACAGCAAAGAAAAATTACTTCTGTACTGTTCTCTAAAGTATGTGTGATTTACTCATGTTCTTATATGAAAGCTTCATTATGATTGCCTAAAATTATTAATTTTCTGTTTTCTAAAGGGTGTTGATCCAGCGACTGACCTGCGAGGAGTTGGGCTGTTGGGCCTTGTACAAGCATTACATCTTTTAACCCAAGAATCCGTGTTGCCTCTGGCACGTGATATCTTTCATCTGAGTCATGACCCCCATTCTCAGTTTCCGCTCATGGTGCTCTCTATCAACGTAACAAGGATTTCACTGCAAACGCTTCGAGAGGGATATTTGAATAAGTAACATTATGAGATACTTCAGTTATTGCCTGTGTATTGATATATCTATTATAGTTCTTTGTATGTGGATAACTATGTTAGGTTCTGGAGAGGACTTAACATCCAGGAAAGTGAGAGGCATGCTAGAGAGAGAATAAGTTGGTATGAATTGATAGAAAGCCTACCCATACTAAAGTCAGTAAATTAAATTAAACACTGTGGAGAGAGCCAGGGACAACTGAGTCTTAATCTGGATTTAGCATTGGCAAATGCTTTTTTCGTTGTTCTGATTCCCTTAAGCTGCCTGGCCAAACAACAACGAGTCTCTGTGGGAGGCCACTTCCAATCTCTTGCATTCCCACGGAACTTTCTGGAACTTTATATTATGTTAATGGCGTATGTGGAATTGTGTTTTATCCGTTTTTGTGCAAATTTTTCCTCTAGTTTTGGTCACCCTGGTGTCCTTGGAAGTGTCATAGGCCAGTATACTTGAACAATAATAAAATTTGAATCACGATTTCATATAGTTTTGCTGCACTTCATTATTGAACAGCTTGTTTATTTTCTACTTTCAGGGAGTGCAACTGTCGAAGCAATGTTAGGCATGTTCTTAACGAATTTTATGTGGCTGTGATGTTCCATATATATTATATATGGAAAACAGAATGTAAAACTATAAAAGATTCTGGGTTCTTAATAAAAGGTATGCATTTTTGTATATTTTAAGTTGATAGAATAATTAGCACTCGGCTTTACTGTTAAATCATTGATAATTTTCAAAGTAATAACCATTCTTATATTGGCAAGTTGAGGTGATGTCTTTTTTGCTTCTGGTACGTATTGTTTTACAGAAAAGACAGTTTTCTTTATATATTTGCAAAGTATTTTATTGATCTATAGTTGAAATTCTCATAAATCTGTCCTTCTTATCCTTGATAAGCTTAAAATATGGAAACCTCCTTTATTTTCTGTTTATATATATTCCAGAAATAATATTTTTAATTCACGCTCTGCTTGTGAACAACTGTAAAGAATAAATGAACTGTGCTTTATAATATTAGGAACTGCAATAGGACAATGGTTAGAGCACTCCACTTGGGAAGTGAATAACCCACAATTGAGCTCAGCATGGGATGTTAGGAAGGGCATCCAGCCTTCAATCCCCAGTTCCAACTTGTCTGTGTCCACTCCCATAATGGGGATTACTAGTGACACATAAAACGGCAAACAATGGCTTTATAATGCTGGCCTTGCTAATCAGTATGTAGAGCATTTTTGTTGTTGCTGCATTTAGATGATTATATTGCGTTTTTAAATGCAACCCTGAAATTATGTTTTATAACTTCATTTCAGACGCTGAGGCTTACTGTAAGAGAAACGTAAAAGCTGTGATGCAGAAATTACAGTCACACTTACGGAAGTACTCACAACAAGAAGAAATGCTGTGAAGACTGTTCATGAAGACAATTTGCTTGATTAACGATCTCATAGCTTATTAGGATATCGGGAATACAGGGCTCTTGTGTTTGTTAACGTTACCTTTCAAGTAAGGTGAAAATTTGTATGTTGAAAGATATTGCAGAGAGTTTAAAATGTTTACATAATGAGAGAGGTATATTTATTGCAATCTGTTAAGTAATCATTGACTTGTGTTTTTGGCATTGTTCTTATGGTTACATATTTATCATAGGATGTCTATATTTAGCGTACAGTACAGTATTTGATTTACGAGACTGAATTTAAAGAATTAAAGAAAGGATTTGTTTGTGATGGAAACAGGCCCAATGTGAAGTAATTGTGTGATTCAATATGGATGCTATACACTTTGATAAGAAATCGCAGTTTAGGTTTGCTATGATATTTGATCACAGTGTTTAGAAACCTTAGTAAGGCTTTAGATTTTAAACCAGATAGTTAATGGTCAATGAAAACCAAATTTTAAATTATAATGGACTAGAACCCAAACCTTGCAGCAGTTTCATATTAGATGTGTTGTAATTCTTTTTAGCAATATCATCTTGCATTTGCCTTACATCTTAAATGTAGGAATTGAAAGTATTATTCATATTTTAAGATATTAAAAATTTCGAATATGCTGAGCAGGAAAACTATGAGATGGGAAATTTTACTAGAAGTCATAAGACTTGGTCTTGGAGCAGAGAGGAAACTTCTATATTCCACTGATATCTTTTAAGCTTAGCAAAATAACAATGGAAAGTGAATATAGAATATTTCTTGACAGTTATGCAACACCACCTATTCTTTATCTTTCCTAAGGCTGTCCGTTTTGTTGTTAGAGTATTGGCATGTTCTCTTCATGAATACTGTATATTTTATTCTACTGCATTACGTGTCATATGTGTCCTTAAGATATGTTAAGAAGATTTTAGGTTTGTGTGTATATATATATATATATATATATATATATATATATATATATATATATATATATATATATATATATATATATATATATATATATATATATATATATATATATATATATATATATATGCATGCCTGCCTGCCTGCCTGCCTGCCTGCCTACCTACCTACCTACCTACCTACCTACCTACCTACCTACCTACCTACCTACCTACCTACCTACCTACCTACCTACCTACCTACCTACCTACCTACCTACATACATACATACATACATACATACATACATATATATATATATATATATATATATATATATATATATATATATATATATATATATATATATATATATATATATATATATATATATATATATATATATATATATATATATATATATATATATATATATATATATATATATATATACACACGAAGGAGAGGCAGGAGGGATTCACAAATCCTGCCCACCCTGAACCTTTCAACAACTGATTTGTGCTAAGAAAAACATTCTTGGAATGATGGGATTACCAGTTCTCTGCTCCTGTAACCGTCTTAGTTGGCTCATTTGACAACAACAATAGGGATATACTTTTACTTAACTGGTATTGGTATATTTCATTTTTGAAGTCAGTCTCTTATGTCTATTATTTTTGGTAAAATGACTTTCTTTTTGAGAGGAATAGAAAAATGCAATGAACATGTCCAGATTTATTTGTTATTTTAAGTGTGCTTATTATACAAATGAATGGGCGTTTAAGACAGGCATTTGTTATCATAGTCCGTTTTTCCTTATTATGACTTAACTATAATTATTTTTTATGACTGACACCAGGACAGGCAAAGAAATATTGCCGTCATCGGGCCTGGGCACAAAGAATTACTTAGATATCGTGTTAATACCACGTACAAAATAATTAATTTTCCTCTTGTTTTTCAGATATCTTGCATTAGTTCTTGTGTAAATGAAAGCTTAAATTATGTTGATAGCAATATGACTGTCTAGTTGAAAAATTATTCATGGGCATAAAACATTTATGGGGCATTTTTATAAACTATGTAGTTGTTTATTACACAGATGTTTGCTATAGTCATCGCATTAACATGACATTTGTTATGTTTAGTAAATTTAGCTAAATCTTAATTGGGTTGAATACATCAGAGAATACAGTATGAGAATTTTTCTTGCTGACATTCTATTGAAAAACAACGGGAAGATGCAAATTGATATACTGTATTGGTATTCAATAGTTCACATGGTATATATTTTTCTTTTCGATTTATCCCTGTAATTTTCATACTGAAGAGTTGAAACATATTACTTTATTATGTATGATTCTTTTTAAGTCAATCTTCATTGTGTATTTAATCAATGTACAAGAGGTCCAAAAGACCTATACTTAATTATGTGTCCTATTTAAGTGCAAACATAGTTGTTAATTTTTTTTATATATAAGTTTTCTTTTCTTAATTTTAGTGTTTACAAAACACTTTGTAAATACTCTTGAGATCTCACTAGCCTAAGTGCTTAAACTAATATAAACTTAGTGCAAACATACTGTTTGATTTCATTATTTTTCCGGTGAATATTTGAGTTACCATTTTTGATGTAAAGTATTTTTATTTGCTTATTTGAATCTCTGCCTTTTATTGTTGGTATATTCTGTACTGTTAAGAGTTGTAGTTCTCCTTTTAATTAGTTATTGCGTAGTTTTGGAGGCTTTGCATTACACAATCACAAACAGTAAATGGCTATAGAGATCTCACACTTGCATTTACTGCAGTGTATATATATATATATATATATATATATATATATATATATATATATATATATATATATATATATATATATATATAATTTTTTTTTTATTTTTTTTATTTTTTTTTAGAGAGAGAGAGAGAGAGAGCTTGCTTCCTCCTTAAGAGTATCTTCTGCATTAGCAAATTTCCAAGTCATATTTTATTTTTTAAATGAATGAAATAGTGTTACCTTTATATTACGTTTTTACGTTGTGTTTAAATTTATTTTACATCTTTTGTGATGAAATTAATATCCTTTGTAATATTAATTATAATTATATGAAATGGATACTTTTAGTGTTGTGGTAACTTCAGAAGGCAAGGGATTATATCAAAGAACAGGTATGGTCAACAGCATAATAATCAAGAGCTTTTGTGAGTTTAAGGTTGTTGTACTGAATATATTTTTAGGAGAGAGCACTTCAAAGTTGTTGTACTGAATATATTTTTAGGAGATAGCACTTCAAAATTGTTGTTTGCCATTTTGTGTCACTATTAATCCCTAATACGAGGGTTGACACAGACAGGTTGGAGCTGGAGTATTAAGGCTGGATGTCATTCATGTTGCCATTGGGTGGGCTCGATTGCAGGTCTGTCACTTTCCAGGTCCAATGCCCTAACCAGTGCATGTCCACGGTCCCCATGGACATGTACTTGATTTCTTATGATGATTGTAGTGTCAGCAAGAAATATTTGAATGCTACTCAAAGGAAGAAGGTAATTTGATTGCTATTGCATTCTAAGAATGTTTGTTTTGCCATTTTGTGTCGGTATAGGGGTGGACACAGACAGGTTGGGGTTGGGGAATTAAGGGTGGATGTGCTTCCTAATTCCCTGTCGTGGATTAAACATAGGTTTATCACTTTCCGAGTCGAGCAGTGTAATCGCTGTCCTAAAACGGTCCTATACCGTGTATGAAGTACTTTTAAAAGATTTTTTTTTATCCAGTGATTTATGGGTACTCATGCTAGATATCTCATAGTGTCAGAACCTCCTGCAGAATGGTAATTATTGTGGACAATTAAAAGCATTAATTTCAGATACCGAAAAAATCATTTGACAATTACTTTTTAAAATAGGGATCAAAAACATTAAATTTGTATTTAGTGAAACTGAAAATAACTTGGTATACTCTTTTGAAAATCACTGAAATGGGTAGTATTTTTAGGAATTTATTACTAATTTACTTTTGTTATGCACAAAATCAGCAAAGTAGAAAAATACAAAGAAAGAGGTAGTCATGCAGAATTTTGAACTAAAATTGTCTTTAAATAAAGCTAGATGAAATCTTTGGCATCCAGATATTATAAATTTTTGAGCAAGATAGTTTCAGGTCCTAATTTTTTTTTTTTTTTTTTTTTTTACACTCACACAGCATGTTTTAAATGGTGTTTTATGCCACCTTTTACAGTTCATAAATACTGGCTTTTAAGATCATTGCAACTTGCACTTAGTGTGTTATATGCTGTTTTATGCCATCTTTTACAGCCACAAACATATAAACCATAATTACAGTTGTATGTTTTGGATTCCTTCATTAAAATTATGTTGAACTTAGTTGTGCAAGATGTAATGTACTTCATGTTATGTCATCTAGTCATAAACAATATTTTTGGACTCGCATGAATAGATATTGCTACCATTAGTAAATGTATTTCAGTCTGATTAGTAGGTGACTGTATTTAAACTCCAGTTATTTGCATTGATATATATAATACCGTTAATGAATGTATATCAGTCTAAATATTAGGTGACTGTATTTAAGCCAGTTATTTTTGCATGAATAGATATAATTCTGTTAGTATATGTATTTCATATGTGACTGTATTTAATCTCTTGGTATTTCTATTTTGGTCTGTAAGTTTTATAAGGGTGTAAATGCCATCCAGATAGTACTGTGCTTCAGTCTCGACGAATCTACATTAGTACCTGTGCAGGTTTCCTGTACTACTTTGTGTGATATTGACATCTACATTTTCATATCTTTATTTTCAGCTGTAGCATTATGAAACCGAAAGTGTTTACCTGATGGTGAAATTCTTTTTCGTCCTTTCAGCAAAATTCAGGTAGTTCTTTAGATAAATACTTCATGCATAGTATATCAGTCTCTCGCCATCACAATTATTATTGGTTTATTTGCTAACTCATTACCAATCACTGTAGAATATAAGATTATATTTCTTTAAGGTACTTAAAAAACAGCTGTGAATATGGACCTTAAATATTTGTTTTATTGTCTATGTTGTGAGTGTTAGAGAGGTAGATACATGATGTTCAACAAATTCGGAAAAAGAATTGGATGGAGTGCACTCTGTTCGTATTTAAATTTAGGTATATCTTTAAAGTTTGCTTAGCATCTTTTTCCTGGGATTTTATTGTGGTATGTACAGCCATCTATGGTTAAGACTTATTTCTTTTGGTCTGAAATCTCTTGAAAGAAAATGAAGTCCGTCTGTCTCGCTTCATACTTTTTTTTATGTGTAATGAGAGAGATGGCAATGTTTATCTTTGGAAGCTAAATATATTAAGGAATTATCTTTTCTTTAGTGGACAGTTTAAAAAAAGTATTGAGTAACTAATAATGAAATCTGAGCCGAGAAGAAAACTTTTGAAGTGAAAATTCTGATGCCACATTTTTATTGTTGAACCTATTTGATAATATACTCTTATAAGAGTACATACTTGATGTATGTTTAATATGTATACCAGTATGTTGCAGTTTGTAGATGCTGAAGCAACAGGTTATACTGTATACCGGTATGTATCACACTGAACAGAGTGTTTATTTAAAACCAAAGTTTATTGGCATGGAATACTACAAGCCTGAGTCCACTGAAGTGACCTCTGAATTTTTCTCGCATCTAGATTTTGGAGTTTGTACAAGGTACAGTAGCTTAGAGCCACAGAAGTGAAATTTATTGCTTTAAACCTTGGTACACTGCTGTAGTTTTATTTAGATTATCAGCTTAGATGTATATTTTTTTCTAAAAAGACATGCTTATACATTTGAATTTCTTTGATTGGACAACTATTCTGTATTTCTCTGATTGCTTTCAAAGTCTTTCTGTATATATATGAATTGTTATAAAATCTTATAGCTATTCTCTGATTGCTTTCAAAGTCTTTCTATATATATATATGAAATGTTATAAAATCTTATAGCTATCGTCTGTGCAATCTTTTTACTTAGCATATTTCATTTATGTATGCTTGTTCTTAAATTAGAGCAGTTTTTTGCCGTCTCTAGATATGCTCAGAAGAAATATGTTTTGTATATTTAAAAAATGATGAGCACTTGGTCACTGTTGGTTGTTTTTCATTGTCAAACAAAACCTTCCGCTTAATCATGAATCACATGTCATATGTTGCTTTCTTAATCAGGATTTTAATGTATAAAAATTTTTGGCAGAGAAATGTTAGGAATATTAATATTTCATAAAGGGTTACTTTTATTATTATTATTATTACAGTATTATTATTATTCTCATTGTTATTATTTTCTTAAGCCAAGCAACAAGGCCAGCTTGAAAATGTCAAAGACTATAAACCAGATGGCTCCCGCAGGGAAAGTAACTTGGTGAGGAAAAAGAAAAAGGATAGAAAAGAATAAAAGTACTTAATATGGTACAACTGTACCATTTTATATACTTTCATATTGCAATAATATCATTATTCCATTATAATTTTAAATATTATAGCATCAAAGTCTTGCTTAGTAAATTTTATTTTGTTCTTAGCTAAAATATCCGAAGCTGGAAAGCTTTGATATCGTGATAAGGTATATTCCACTGATAAGTAGGTCAGGCATGAGCACTTTTTACTCTTACATTAAGTGTACCGTTTTTGTTGCTCACCTAAAAACTTTTATCATTACCGTATGTATCCACTGGTGTCTTGAGACATTTTAAATAGAAATAAGCTTGTATTCATAATTCACTGCTGTTTAAACGAGAGAAGTAAATAGTCCTTCAGTGTCAAGCATAATTCCAGTGTTCAAAAAAAAAATTAACGGATTACTGATGCCTTTACTGTTAGTTGCAAATTAGAATAGATCTTAGTGATAAAGTAATACTGTTACTAAATACAGTGGTCCCGTGTGTTATATGATCTGTTTCTCCCACCCTCGCTGTATTCTAATACCCTGTTTGTTTAAGACATTTACTGTTTATAAAAGTGATTGTACTTTGCATTTCCCACCCTTCCACTTACTTTAAATTATGCCTAGATTACTCCACTATACTTTAACTTTAATTCTACCTGAAGACAGCCCAGTAGTTATAATTAATTTCTTATTGGGAAAAAACATTTAACATATTTTAGTATATTTATGACTGCATATGTTCAAAATTGCACCATTTAAAATAAGTAAGACGTGGATCCACCATAATACCTTAAGAGCACTTTTTAAGCTACAAAAGTGATAAATTGCTTTTTTTTTAAGTTATGAAAGAAATAGTGGCATACTGTACTTAAATATAAAGAAGTCTTAGATTGTGACTACATATATGTAACTGTTAGAGAAGTCTTTAATATATATTTAATATCGTTGATATTATATATTATAAACTATGTACTCCAGCATAATTATATTCTTTATCAGAAGTTCAGATAATGTCATACTGAAGTTGTATATCTTGTTTTTTACAATTTAATCTAGTTCATATTTATTCCTTGTCAGTGTTCACAAAATTTCATAATATACATGAGTTGCATATCATATTTTGTACTCATGAAGATTATCATTATCATAAACTTTCAGAAAACTTTTTCTAGCAGTCTTATATGGAAGATGATTTTTATCTATGCTGAAAGTATGATTGGACTATTAGTGAGAATATATAGTACCAACAGTTTTATCTATTCCTAGCATAATTTTAGAAATTCCGGTGATACAATGTTGGTATAAAGATAATTGTCACTTATAGAAAAATACAAAAGCTTTACTTCCATTTACAAGGGAGTCATCAGAGTGAGAAATTTCGGAACAATGCGTATTCAAATTTATTGTGGATGTATGTTTGGTACTTAATAATCTGTGTTAAATGTGTTGTCATTGTATTAATATGAAATACATAGATTGTGATATATGAGAAATGTTTCTTGAATGGAATTATTGTAAATTACCATGGGGTTCAGATCATATGCTCATATAAATTCAGTGTTGTGTAATATGCATAGACTATTGTTAGTATTGATGTTTTTCATTATTTACAACTTTTCACATTTATATTCCAATAGAATCACACTACTTATATTTGTGTTATATTTGCCTATTGTAATACTGGTTAGTGTTGTACAAGTGTCGGTCCACAAAGAATAAACAATGCGCATCTTGTATAAAAAAAGTAAACCCAGGGTGCTCTAGAGTTATTCATATTTACATGGCAAGTCACCTAAACAATCTTAACCTAACCTAACAGTTTACAGGGTTATTTAACTTGATATGAATTTCTGGGTGTTACCCATCTTTACAAGATCCAAAAAGACACGGATACTGTAGTACTCTTAAAATTGTGCTAATCTATATAGAGTATTTGGTAACATGTACCAGATTAGATTTGATATTAAAAATAATGAGGTTACAATATCTTTTGAGTGGACATAAAACTTTTGGGCAACTTGTAACATGTAAGTTACAAAATGTAATTACTTATGACGAGAAACATTTTATAGTTACCCAAATTTTACTGAGACAGTATATGCTTAGGAAATGATTGCAAAAATATTTGTCTTTATTATATGTATTACAATGAGAACGTATTTGGAACCTGGATGAATATCTGTTACCTATATATTCTGAGATCTCGGAAATAGGATTCCTGATGGTCAATGCATTTCTCTAATGCAGTCTACATAAACCGCATCAATTCCTCAAAGTTCTCTTTATGTATCTCATTAAGACAGCCGTGTGTTCCTTTTCTATTTCGTAACTAGTTGTTCACCTTTAATTTCCTCTGGCAAAAGCAGTGGAAGAGTTTGGGGTTTTCTCAGCTTCATTCACATTGTTCCTTTCAAGTGCCTTCTCTTTTCTCATTTTTTTTTTTTAATAGCTGTTCAATTCTTGCTTTCTTATACTCTTGCTTATGATTTATTCTCTTCATTTTTTCATACCTGTTCCAGCGTTTGTCTCTCCTTTCCATATCACTTTACATTCATTGTGGGACCATATCTCTTTGACTTTAATAATTCCTATTCTGGTAGATGTACAACATCTAACCTCTCATAATCTTTACTAAAAATATCATTCACCCTTTTAATAGATTTATTACTAATAGTTGTCAAGTCAGAACCCCTTAGGTGAGCCTTCTAACTTGTATGCAATTAAATACTGTAGCTTTTTTTTATATTCCTCGGTCACCCTATTATCAGGCATGTTGTACTTATCGTCAAGAAACAAGATAGATAGAGCTCTTAAGTATCTACCAGTTCATTGTTTAGCCTACAGTATTTGCAAAGCTGTGGAAAAATTACTAAAAAAGCACAAATCTGCTTATTTGGTGTCTCATTTTACTTCTTGATACTGGAACAACATGGCATCAAAGAATGTAGATCTATAGTAACAAATTTACTCAAGATCTATAATGAGGTAAGTATCATCTTAAAATAAAAGAGAGATCTGGGAAGATTGCATAGTCACATATCAGAAAGACATTGATACATTCCTTCATGAAAGACTCAAGGATGCTGCAAGTAATGTCACAAATAGAAATGTCATGAGTGGATAAAAACTTCAGATGGAAAAAAGTATAGAGTCCGAGTAGGACATGCAGTGTCAGACGGAGGGAGGTTAGTAGTGAGTTTTCCACAAAGACTACTTTTAATGCCATCTCTGTTTCTAATACTGTATATGTAATGATTTGCCAGAGGATATGAATGCACTTTATAATGTTTGCAGACTGCAAATTTTTGAAATGAGTAAAAGATGAAGGTCATGGTCGATAATTGTATGGAGACCTTAATAGCCTACAGGAGATATAAGAAAAGTGATTAAGCGAGGGTAAGTACTTGAAATTTTAAAGTTACGAGAATGGTAATAGGTCAAGAAGATCCACGCATTTTAGGTATTCACTTGAATGAGAGTGAAAATGAGCTATGGGTTAGTATATCAAGAGATTTCACCATAAATGTACAAAAATATTAATAAGAACATAAGAATAGAGGACACTGCAACATGCCTACTGGCACACACGAGGCAGCTCCATTTTTGAATTGTATTTTCAGCATGTCTAACCTATTCTATTCTACTCTACTTATTTATTCTATTTTTCTGTTTATGATTTTTCTAATAAGCACTAACCTATTCATACCCACCCTACCTCTGTCATATGTCTATCTAATCTACATTTGAAGGTGTCTAAGGTATTGGCATTTACTATCCTACTAGGAAGCTTGTTCCATGCATCAGCTACTCTATTACCAAACCAATTTTTACCAATTTCCCTTCTGAACCTAAATTTATCAAGCTTAAATCCATTATTACGAGTTCTGGTTTGATCATGAATTTTTAAAACTATGAATATCTCCCTTGTTAATCCCTTTAAACCATTTATACACTTCAATCATATCCCCCCTAACTCTTCGCCTCTCTAGAGAATGTAGATTAAGTTTTTTTAATCTGTCCTCATATGGTAGATTTCTGATATTGTGTATCATCTTGGTCATTCTTCGCTGCACTCTCTCCAAGGATTCAATTTCCATTCTATAATAGGGTGACCAGAATTGCACAGCACAATCTAAATGGGGCCTAACTAATGCAAGATAGAGCTGCAAAATAACTTTTTCCGTCCTATTGCTAACGCTTCTTGAGATAAATCCTAAAATTCTGCTTGCTTTATTTCTGACTGCTGTGCATTGCTCTCTTGGCTTAAGACTACTACTCACAAGAACTCCCAAATCCCTTTCACACTGAGAATTCATGATTTCATGGTTATTTAGCTTATAACTAGTATTGTCTTTTATAGTACCCATTTTAACTACTTTACATTTTTCAACATTAAATTCCATTTGCCATTTGTCCGACCATTCAGATAATCTATTTAGATCTTCCTGTAATGCATGAATGTCTTCTTTTCCATTTATAGTTCTACCTATTTTAGTGTCGTCTGCGAATTTACTTAGGTTACTACTGATATCTGAATCCAGATCATTTAGATATACGATGAATAATAGGGGACCCAGTACCGAGCCTTGTGGTAAGGATAAGCATTGTAGGACACGTGGATGACCTTTATACATATCCGCATTTAAATGTTTGGCAGCACTCGTATGGAAACCCCATTTGGGAAAAAAATATACTGTATTTCAAAGAACATTTCAAAGCTGGTGACATATCTGAAATACAAGATCTGTCATGAAGAAAAGCTGAAAGTTTAAGATTCAACAGCGTAGAGCTCGGAAAAAGAGGTTGGGGGAGGATAATAGTAACAAGGTTTTATATTTCCGACACTTACGGCAGAGTTCACTCAAGTGGTTTACGAAACTTCTTTACAGGATGTAAGAAAGTACTTTTTCAGTGTAATACAGTTTATCATGCTAACTGTGGTCATCGAGATATTTAAAAGCCAGACAGTATCTTGGTGTTTGTGTTTTCGTATAATGTCATTCCCCGGTTTCATTGAATGTTATAGCAACAGTTGTTACATAAAAAACAACAATACCTCCGCCAACACAGTATCAAAAGTTTTCCATTTTTTTTGTTTTCATTCGTATTTGAAGGGGGCGCCATCGGTATTTTTTTTTCTTGATAAGTGGAAGGTCTGCAGATGTTGTAAGAATAGACTTTAGTTTTTTAGGAAACGACGTCTACAAAAGTTGATGTATTTTTCCATTTCTGACAAGGGTAGAGAGACGACACTTCCACTGAAAGTAGGTATATAGTTACCATGAGCATTAATCTACTTTTTATTTCATTTTTTATTTTGTATAAACTGGGGGAAACTCTATTGCCCCTTTAAATATGATTCCATTGGTAGCATCAGTGATATATTTGCCACCGCTATAGTGTAACCTCTACTTCAATTAAATATAGTTTAGCTTTTATTGTACTTTAATAACCTAACCAAAATTACCTATATTTTGAAAGAAACCAATATGTGGTATCATTTCCACAACGATACCAAGCACATTTTCCCCATGTGTTCTGGGAAGGGGTAAAGGAGAAGCACCTGGATGGTTAACATATGGGAAAGTTAGTAGTTTAAAAGCCTCTCAGAGGAAGTAAAGTTTGAATAAGATGCAAAATATGATTAGAGTAATGACAGCCGTGGTGGCACTCTTGGTTTTTTAACCTAGATCTAGTTTTTATTTTGACCTAGATTCATGGCAGTTTTTGAATGAAAGTCTAATAATCTAATTTGTTCTGTTTAAATTATTCAGTATGAACGTTTGCTTGAAGAATCGTTGATAGCATTTTGAATTCGACAATGAAAACATAGAGACCACCTGAGTGAACAGACAGAGTCCTGGAAGAGACACGTCCTTAAGCACTGCCATAATTACTCAAGATTCAGTATTGCTGTTTGTAAAATGGCGCGTGTCGG
>JAXCGZ010022879.1:40000-47500 GCA_037179515.1 Halocaridina rubra
CCGCCCTTTAGAAGATCTGTTTCCTGAACAGCATTAAAATGGTATAGTAATGGCTGTGATTACCTAATTGTGATTACCTAATTGTGTTTACGAGAAAGAGCTCAAAGCTCGTATCTTCCCGTCTCCTCATCGCTTCCATTTTATACTTAGTGATACTTATCATACCTGTCCTTAAAACTATGGATTGAGATAGCATTAACTACCTCCTCGCTTAGCCAATTCCAATTATCAACTACTCTTACACTGAAAAAGTATTTCCTTATATCCTGCAAAGAAGTTTTCTTACGAAGCTTCAAACTATGACCTCTAGTTCTAGAGCCAGCCATATCAAAATATCGATCCCTATCCACTCTATCATAACCATGAAGGAATTTAAAGACTGTCACCATATTCCCCCTCACTCTTCTAGCTTCGAGTGATGGTAAGTCTAATTCCCTCAGCCTCTCATCATAACTGAGATTGCGTATTTCTGGCACCAGTTTCGTGGCATGTCTTTGAACTTTTTCAAGCTTAGCTATGTGCTTTTTCAAGTGCGGATTCCAAAATGGGGCTGCATATTCGAGTTTTGGCCTCACATAGGTTACATAAATATTTCTGAACATTTCCTTGTCCATGTGCCTGAGGGCTACCCTTACATTTGATAAGAATGCATATGCTGCCCTTACTATGCCTTTTATATGTATTTCTGGAGACAAATCTGCCAGTATGTTTACTCCTAGATCTCTCTCATTTTCTGTCTCTTGAAGTTGTACTCCAGCCACCGAGTAGTCAAGCTTGGGCCTTCTTGCACTTGTACCCATTCTCATTACCTTACATTTTGAAGTATTGAATTTCATTAGCCACTTTTCTGACCACTCATGCAGATTATTTAGATCCTCCTGAAGTTCTCTACCATTGTTCTCGTTTTTTACTTTCTTCACAATCTTTGCATCATCTGCAAACATATTCATGAATGAATTTACAGACTCTGGTAGGTCATTTACATATACAAGGAACAAAAGTGGCCCTAAAACTGAACCCTGTGGAACTCCACTACTAACTCTTCTCCATTCAGACACTGAGTGTCTTACTCTAACCCTCTGTTCCCTTCCTTCTAAGTAAGTTTTTATCCATTCCAAAACATTTCCACCTATTCTAGCCATTGATTGCAGCTTCCTAATAAGTCTCCCATGTGGAACAGTGTCAAACGCTTTCTGGAAGTCTAGGAATATGCAATCTGCCCAGCCCTCTCTTTCCTGTAAGATTTGGCTTACCTCATCATAAAATTCTAATAAGTTTGTTACTGTTAATCTACCTTCTCTGAAGCCATGTTGTCTCACTGACAAAAAGTTGAAGGATTCCAAGTGAAGAGAGATATGTTTCCTTAGTAGTTTCTCCATAACTTTGCAAACTATGCTGGTCAAGGAAACTGGTCTATAGTTCAAAGCCGTATCCCTCCTTCCCCTTTTGAAGATAGGTATCACATTTGCTTGTTTCCAGCATCTTGGAATCTCCCCCAACTTCAGTGCCTCCTTAAATATGATACTTAGTGCCACTGATATTGTGTTTGCGCATTTTTTAAGCACATGAGGGGATATGTCATCAGGACCTGTAGCTTTATGAACATCTAAATCCATCAGCGCTTTGCATACCTCTGTGGCTGTAAGGTTGATGTTCTCTAATACCGACCCTTGAGCTTCTATCACTGCAATCTGAGGGGATGGGGTATTTTCTACTGTAAATACTGAATGAAACTCCTTGTTCAATTCTTTGCAGATCTCTTCATCCGTCTCAGTGATGCTTCCATCCGCTCTCTTTAGCCTTAAAACCTGTTCTTTTACCTTCAGTTTTCCTCTGATAAAGCTGTGGAAAAGCTTGGGATTTTCTTTCGCCTTCCTGGTGATGTCCCTCTCATAGTCTCTCTCTGCCTCTCTCCTTTTACTTAGGTAGTCATTTCTTGCTCTTTTGTAGGTTTGCCAGGCATTTATGTTTTTTCTCCTCCTATACCTTTTCCAGCATTTGTCTCTCCACTCCTTAGCTCTTTTACACCCATTATCAAACCATTTCTCTCTGGCATGAATTACACCTACTTTGGTGACAGGTATGCAGCAATCTACTATCTTCCCATATTTCTCACAAAAGATGTCATACATTTCTTGTACAGATTTGTTGTAAATAAGGTTCTCCAGTCAATAACTGCAAAAAGCTCATTCATTTTGATGTAATCTCCTTTCGGATAGTTCCTCCTCATGTCCTCAGTGCCTCTACTCTCAGGAAGAATATCTTCAATGATATACTCCATCAACAACACACAGTGGTCACTCTTTCCAATTGGTGGTTCATATTCAATTTTTTCAATATCCAACACATTATCTGTGAACACTAGATCAAGTAGTGATGGCTCATCCCCACCCCTGGCCCTTGTTGGTTCCATTACATGTTGGTGTAGGAAATTCCCTTGTACGCAATCTAGGAATCTTGCCCCGAATGAGTCCTCACCACTGTGTGGGTCAAGATTTATCCAATCTATCTCTTTATGATTAAAGTCTCCCATAATCAAAATCCTACATTTTCTCTCCCGTGCCATGTTAACAACTGAGTTTATGACTTCAATAGTACCTATATGACTTTCCTCATAAACTTTAAGCCTATTTTGGTTCCTTGGTGGGTTGTATACAACAGTTATTATAATGCTTTCTGACCCAGTATTTATGCGAGCAACAAGAAATTCCTTGAACTCACTTTCTATAGCCAAGTTTATTTCTTCAACTTGAATCCTTTCACTTATGAGCAGTGCTATCCCTCCACCAGTCCTCTCAGATCCTTCAACCCTTAGTATTCTGAAGCCCTTAGGAAAAACTGTGACACTGTTTATGTCCTCACTCAACTTAGTCTCTGTAATTGCTACTATATCTGCCTTACTGTTGTGAATCCTATCTTTTAATTCTACTACCTTACCAGCTAATCCATCAGCATTTGTGTATAACAATCTTAATGAGGCCCCATCCCCTGATCTTCTGTCATTATCTTCTTTATCTCCCCTTTGTCTGGAAGAACTCTGTAACGAAAATTTTTCTTCTCTTCTTCATTTCTTTCATCATTTAACCTTCTTGCCTCTTGCAACAAGTTTTTGATCTTTCCCATCTCTTCCTGTGTTCTGTATCGTCTAATGAACACTTCTTTGAATTCTTGAAGGTATTAAGTTTTTCTCTTCAGTCTTCGGTGGTACAGTTGGTAGCGCCTTCACACATTGACAATGTGTTGTAGGTTCGAATCCCGACGATGGGTATATGTATATACATGTGTGTATTTGTGTAGAAAAATATTACGTTTATGAAAACAAATATGAAAGATACTGTTGAAAACACCAAAGAGGGTAAATATGTATTTCCAGGGCTAATTTGTCATATATACGTATATGTATGGTAGGAAAAGCCCATTAAATAAAACAACAAAGATATATATTTAAAAAGTACTTCTTAATATAGTGACCTAAACTCGTCACTTTCTCAAAGTACTTTGAGAAAGTGATCAGTTTAGGTCACAAAATTATTAAGTACTTTATATATATATATATATATATATATATATATATATATATATATATATATATATATATATATATATATATATATATATATATATATATATATAAATATATATATATATATATATATATATATATATATATATATATATATATATATATATATATATATATATATATATATATATATATATATATATATTTTCGTTGTTTTATTTAATGGGCTTTTCCTACCATTTTAGACTGTATGTTAACAGCTCAGTGTTATTAATGTATATGTATGTATGGAAAATATGTATGAAATTGAAGACTAATGTATCTGCATAAAAAGCTATTATACTGGCCAAACAGGAGGCAGCTCTCTGTTTTTAACCTTACTGCTGGCTAGTACAGTGGTAACGCGCTGGCTTCGCATTCATGAGGTCGAAAGATCGGTTCCCGTCCAAGACCGAGAGTTTAAGCTGTTTACTGGCAGGAACTGCTGTGGGTGGACACCACAGTGGGGGGTTGGGGCTTACCCTGGCTGACGAATACCCATTGTATTGAAATGGAAATAAAGTATTATTATATACTCTCTCTCTCTCTTTAACCTCAGAATTCTCTCTCTCTCTCTCTCTCTCTCTCTCTCTCTTTAACCTCAGAATTCCTCTCTCTCTCTCTCTCTCTCTCTCTCTCTCTCTCTCTCTCTTGTCAATTTTTTTATTTTTACTACATGGCTAGTTATCTTTATATGTTCGAAACTTAGTATGCATATGTTTATTTTCAGTCATTTATGTATCAATTTTTTTATATAACTTGTGTTCATATTTATTTGTTTACTTTATTAGGTCAGGTCTCTCTTTTAAACAAAGAGAAACAAATTTACTCTCTCTCTCTCTCTCTCTCTCTCTCTCTCTCTCTCTCTCTCTCTCTCTCTCTCTCTCTCTCTCGCTCTCTCTCTCTCTCTCTCTCTCTCTCTCTCTCTCTCTCTCTCTCTCTCTCTCTCTCTAACCTCAGAATTCTCTCTCTCTCTCTCTCTCTCTCTCTCTCTCTCTCTCTCTCTCTCTCTCTCTCATCTCTCTCTCTCTCTCTCTCTCTCCTCTCTCTCTCTCTAACCTCAGAATTCTGAGATGTTTAAATGCATGTGCCCCTCTTACAACCAAAGTCATGACACGCCCTCCTGCCCCGTGGATTGACTCTCAGTTAAAAGAGCAAATGAAAAGGAGAGATGGACCTCCTAAGGCAATTTAAATCTGATAGACAAAACTCCGAGATGGAAAGAGCCTATAGAAGAGAAAGAAACCTTACTAAAACAATGTTGTCCGAAAAGAAGAAAAATCATTTCAGGGAAGAATTTTCCAAGTATAGGGGAAATATCAAAGGAACTTGGAATGTTATAAGAAGAATAATTCCTGCAAATAAGGATAATAAACTTTATGTCCAATTCTGACCATTCTACAGTGATAATGTGGAAAAGCGAGTGAATGATTTTAATAAGTATATTGCTGAAATAGGTAAGTCCACATATGAAAAGTCCCAAGATAATAATGACTTGATTATTAATCAACCACATAATTGCCAGCCTCCAGCTGAAAGAAATATTATCAATAATTTTAGACCGCACCCAATCGATTTAGTCACACTTATTCTTATCATAAAGAACCTCAAACCAACAAACTCTTGTGGTTCCGATGGGATACAACTTCGCTTCCTAATTGACTCATTGCCAGTTACAGTATTTTTCATTTTAGTCATTGTTCATACATCCATTGTTACAGGCATTTATCCTAACCTCTGGAAGCATCCCTATATCATCCCCGTTTTTAAGAGTGGAGATACTAATAATGTTGAAAATTATAGGCCAATCTCTCTTCTCAGCATTCTGCCTAAAATACTTGAGAAGGTAGTTGCCACCCAGTTAATAAATTTCCTTGAATCAAATTGTCTATTATGTGAAGAACAACACGGTTTTCGGCCTAAACTTTCGACCGAGACGGCCCTACTTAAAATTACTGATAAAATTTATAGTAATATTGAAAATAAGAAAATATCACTTTTATTATTGTTAGATTTGTCTAAAGCATTTGACAGTGTACACCATCAAATTCTAATGAGAAAACTTTCCAAAGTTCATGTTGACTCATTTTGGTTCGAAAATTATCTGAAAGATCGAATTCAATCAGTTCGAATGGGCTCGACTCTCTCTTCTTCTTTAGATATCAGTTTTGGCGTTCCTCAGGGTTCAATTTTGGGTCCTCTGCTTTTCCTAATATATGTTAATGATTTACCTCAATTTATAAGAGATTGCCTACTTGTTATGTATGCTGATGACACCCAGATTATGCTTACTGGTGACATTGATAGAATTCCTGAAATCTTAAAAAGGGCTGAAGATATATTAAACTATGCCAAAAGTTATTTTAACAGTAATGGTCTTTTACTGAACGAAAATAAAACTAAATTCGTTATTTTTGGATCAAATCAATACCTGTCCCGCATTCCTGAGAACATCAGTATAAATTTCAACAATGTTTCACTCTTCCCATCTAATAAGGTTAAAAATCTAGGAGTTATTATGGACAGTACCATGACATTTAATTTTCATATCGATGAACTACATAAAAAAGTGAACGGGACCCTTATTTACTTGAACAGAGTCTATGAAAGATTCGAGCCTGATTGTAGGGTAATTGTAGTACAAACATTGATTTTAAGTATTCTCAACTACTGTCTGAGTGTTTGGGGTTCCACGACTAAGACCCAGATGTTACGAGTGAAAAGGCTCCAGAATTTTGCTGCAAGAGTTGCCATAGGGGGGGGGGGTGCATAAATATGATCACGTGACTCCCCTCTTTGAGAGATTGGGTTGGCTAAGGATGGACATGAAGTTCATATATAATATCTGTCTTTTAGTTTTTAAAATAAATCATGGAATATTACCGGAATGGCTCTTCTCATTGCCAACAGTTAATCAAGTGCGTATCAATAACGTCAACACCAGATATCAGAATTCTTTTTACGTGCCCAGAACTTCCACTGATATTGGGGCAAGAGCCTTAAATGTAATGGGCCCGAGACTTTGGAACTCTTTACCCGCAAACTTAAGAAGCTGCCAAACATTACCCTCATTTAAATCTCATCTTTTAAATCACCTACTTAATAAGTGATTTTAGTCTCATTACTATCCTCCCATTGGGTAGACGAAGTGTACGTATGCTTATTTTAATGCGTAAATATTTTGATTTTGTGCTTTGCAAATTTCATTTGTTTTATTTTGACATTTTACATTGTAATTTGTAATTAGATTAATTATCATGTAATAGCCATTTTTGATGGAATAAAGTTTTTGACTTTGACTTTGACTTTGACTCTCTCTCTCTCTCTCTCTCTCTCTCTCTCTCTCTCTCTCTCTCTCTCTCTCTCTCTCTCTCTCTCTCTCTCTCTCTCTCTCTCTCTCTCTCTCTCTCTCTCTCTCTTGTCAATTTTTTTATTTTTACTACATGGCTAGTTATCTTTATATGTTCGAAACTTAGTATGCATATGTTTATTTTCAGTCATTTATGTATCAATTTTTTTATATAACTTGTGTTCATATTTATTTGTTTACTTTATTAGGTCAGGTCTCTCTTTTAAACAAAGAGAAACAAATTTACTCTCTCTCTCTCTCTCTCTCTCTCTCTCTCTCTCTCTCCTCTCTCTCTCTCTCTCTCTCTCTCTCTCTCTCTCTCTCTCTCTCTCTCTCTCTCTCTCTCTCTCTCTCTCTCTCTCTCTCTCTCTCAATACCATCGACTCTGATTTTCGTCTACATCTCGTCGACCAAAGCCGCATATTCCTCGTGTTAATTATATGGGGTCTCTTCTGCAGATACTAATATTGGACTTCTACTCTCCCTTTCCGTCTTAATGATTTTCCTCTCCTTTTCCCCATCCACAAAGGTATTATGAGAAACTGATGGCCATCACCTCGGTTGGTTGAGGTGAGGGAGATCTGAGGAA
>JAXCGZ010022879.1:50000-72500 GCA_037179515.1 Halocaridina rubra
AGATTTGAGGCCATGGGTGAAGAGACATAAAAAACGACGTTACAGATTAGGCTGAAGGCATATAAACTTGCGATTGGCTTGGTTTATATTTGAATCTCTTTGTTAGATTGAAAAAACAAATCATATATTTTGGAGGTCATGACTGAAGGGACATAGAAAAATAACGCGAGCGAGTACTTTGTACGCATAAATACTTGCGATTGTATTGTTTATTTTATAGATGGGTCTGCTATTAGTTTAAATACATCATATGTATAGGAGGTCGTGATTAAAGTTTTCCCCTTGGTGTATTTTACAGAAACGACGGTTGAAATCAGTAGAGTTTAAGTTGCATTTGAAGATTATTTGAAATTGAAATTATATGAATGGCTTCTCGATACTAGGTCCATTATATTCTAGACATTTGGGGTTGAAAGGGGAACACCTTAGCATTGTACAAGTAGATCTCCATACAATATTACAGTAAAAAGATTAAATAAATACAAAACAAAAATATATAAAATCCATTAGAAAAGGGAAATATGTCCATATTAAGTTCGTCCACTTACTTTGTTATTAACTTCTCGCGTTAACTATATTTTAATCATGATTTCCATACTAGTCCCGGCATTGTTGCGACCAGTTCGTTATTTCTGCACCCTACCCAACACTTCAAATTTCCTCCAAGTTAAAAGGGGATACTTAGATAATTTCTGAAAATATTGCTTTTACTTTTTTATTTGCCATTTTTTTTTCATTCATTTATCTATTATCAAACTAAATGGTTATTTTTTTTCTATTTCAGTTAATACTATTTCAAGATGACATGGCTAACTCTGCTACTGTTAGGGCTAGTGATGCTCCTAGTGTTATTAGTTGTCCTTCAGCCAGATTCCAAGGGTATGCCTCCAGGTCCCAAAGGCTTACCGCTCATAGGGAACCTCTTCGATCTACTGTGGGAAGACTCGCCGAGATATTTCAACAGGTAGTTGTAAGCTTTGTTACATACTTTTTTCATTGTGATTACGTTTTGGAATGAGAGACATAATGGTCTCAGTGGCTTGCCATACATTATTTAATTAAAATTACATTTAGAAATGAGACATTGTGCCGTATGTTATGCGTGAATATGAATCTTTTGGGTTTTAAGAATACGGCGGAAGTTCTATCCTGCTTCAATTTCCACTGGTGTGGCCGTCAGGTAGCAACAGTGATTATGTAACGTTATTTGCCTCTCTCACATCCATCCTTCATTCAGTTTTATGCGCCAGGTAGAAATTTCTTTCACCCAGGCTGAAAACCTTTCAAAATCCGTAACTACTTCATTGTACTTGTATTCTTTTTTTTTTTCAGAATGGCTGAAAAATATGGCCCTCTGTACAGCCTTCAGTTAGGTCTGCGACGGGTGGTCGTGATTAATTCATCCCATTGGTTGACCCAGGCCTTCGTCAGGCAAGGAGACATGTTTAATCACCGCCCAAGAGGAACGGTCTTGAGTTTCATCATGGGTGGAAAAGGTAAAATATTTATCACGAAAAACGTACTCACTGTATACACCATTTCCTGTGTCGCATTTAGTCCTTATTCCAGCATTAAGGTGCAAGAATCGTCTTTAGGACTCTGCACGTGGACACTTTATAGTATTAACTCCATATAAAATACGATTTCAAATTCAAAATACCTTGGCATTATCGTGATCTGAATTTCTCTTGTGACAGGTCGTGTCTCATGAGTACACCACGAGATGACTGTGCTTATGATGCAACAGCATCCTTACGAGCTAAGGCTTCCATATGGGTTTAAACAGTCCTCAGCATCTGTCACATAATATCATATACATAAATCTGTGAATTAATAAAATGCTAAGAGATAAATAGAAAAATTAATAAATACATTAATTGATTTATTAATCAGTAATATAAGTCATTGTGTGTGCTCTAACCAGGATAACAATATATAATGAAAACTTATTTCGTATTACCGGTCTCTCAATGATTGCAGGTATCGCAGACGCGGAAGATCAGGTGTGGAGAGAATCCAGACGATTTACACTTCACGTTCTTCGAGATTTTGGAATGGGAAAGAGCTCGGTAGAAGCTTATGTTAACAGAGAATTACACGATTTCCTGGAAACAACACAGGTCGGTTGGATATTTTGTAGAATTTTGTAGACTGCCGGGTTTTCTTGTATGAGATAAAATGATAATAATAAAAAAAAAAATAATTATAAATAATAATAATAATTAATAATAATAATAATAATAATAATAATAATAATAATAATAATAATAATAGTAATAATAGTAATAATATCATTATCATCACTCATCATCATCATCATCATTATTATTATTTTTATTATTATTATTATTATTATTTTTATTATTATTATTATTATTATTATTATTATTATTATTATTATTATTATTATTATTATTATTATTATTATTTGGGACCACGTTAGCCCAATGGTCAAAATGCTCGACTCCGGAGTTGACAGACCTGCAATCGAGCTCACACTGGAGAGTAAGGTAGGGCAACCAGCCATTATTCCCCAGCCTCACTCTCTGTGTCCACCCTCCATAATGGGGACATGGTGACACATAAAACGAGGATTATTACTGTATTTTACCACTTAGAAAGCACTCGACTCGGGAAGTGACATACACGTGTTTTATTCCACCGCGGTTGGTTAGGAGGGGCATCCAGTCTTAATTCCCCCAGCTCCAGTCTATCTGTATCCACCCCTGTACGAGTGGTAAAAATAGTGACACATAAAACTACAAACAGTAAACATATATTGCAAATCTCTACGGGAAAAGTAATAATGTTTTACCTATGTATATTTCATTAAGTGCAATCATTGTTTTCTTTATTGACTAGAGAACAATGGGACTGGTTTCTTTAGACAGTTATGTTTGAAGACACTATATCATCACAGGCTTCATGTGCTCCAGCTTGCATTCTTTAATGTTGTGAAATAGACAGCGCAATGACGCAAGAGACGAGGATGTCTTATTATTATCCTTCAGTGCTGCTACTGAAGAGAATCTATAGGTGCCAAGTTGGAGAGATGAACTCGTGACCTCCTGCAATAAAGAGTTGGAGCTATATTCACTGATCTACATAGTTCTATTATTTGAATTAAATAAACACTCACATACAGAGCCAAATAACTTGAAAAAAAAATTTCGTTGCTATATAATACTAGCTTTTGATAGCTCAGCAATTGGAGAGTCTTGCTCTCCCCTCTCTAAGTTCCCAAATAGCGACTTTTAAGCCGTCTTTCCACTTAAGAGCCAACTTGGAATAAGAAGAATTGGTAGAATTTTACCCTCTACCTTTAATCTATGTCAATTCCGCTGGCACAACGAACACACCATGAAATGACTGTGAGTCAATAAAGGCAATAAATTTATTTGGGTATTTTTAAGTATTTATTTTAAATTTTAATTTTGAAAAATTTTCCCCAACAGAAAAAGGTAGGCCAGCCTTATGACGTCCACTACGATCTGGCAACCTCCGTTCTCAACATTGTCTGGCACATGTTCGTTGGTGAGAGATTCACCATGGGCGATAAAAATCTGAAGTGGATTGTTGATTCTCTGGAAATGTCACTTACGCTTGTAGAACAAGGCGGCTTCCTGAACTATACACCTATGTTACAGTACGCTTTACTTCTTTGTTTCATGTGTAACCATTTTGGGAACAATCTCTCTTTCTTTCATTTTTTTTTCCTCCGCAAGAGTTTGGGACATGCGAGGCATAATAAAGAGCTGCAAGATGGGCCTTTATTCCCCAACCTAAATTTGAGTTTCTGAAGGTACTGTTCCAATATTGGCGAAGAATTACTCAACCTGTTGAGCTGATAGGTACCACACGAGGCCCGCCATTACTTATTGTTTTCTGTTTATCAGGCTTTGTGGGTAAAAAAAAAAAATGTAAATACCTTGGGTTCAGATCAGGGTTTTCTATATATGACTGAGGCGCTGATTCAAGGGGCTTCTCTATTTGACATTCTATTGATGCGAAAATATTTTGGTAGAGACTTCAATCCCATTAATAATGAGAGTCACCTTAGACCTCTGGATAACCAGTATTTCTACACAGTTCCAGTAATAATTGTTTGAATTGTCATGCTCTTTTTTCTGATACCCAACTCCTTGAAAATATGTATCCGTTCACTGATAATAGTTCATTTAACAGAATATTGAATGTAATGTTCGACAGTATGATGTACTTTGATATAAAATGTTATCAGTGAAGCAATTCGAAATATAGACACATGCAAGAACACGAGGAGCGAGGAAATTAATTTATTTTTAACTTATTTATTATTGTTGACATAAAAAAACCCTACACATTTTGACATCACTCCATAGCCGCGGCACTGCTGCTGCAGATTTTAAATACAATTAAAAACTTATATGCACATATATAATAGTCTTGTTCTCACTAAGCGAGGCAAGAAATGCTTCCACGTGAATATACCTAAGCTCTTTTATATATATTTTAAGGTTATATTGGCAGACAATATGAGAAACAAATTTTATTTTTCTGTTTACTGTAATGGCTTCTGATTTAGGATTAATGGTGTAAATTGCGTCTCATTACTGTTTTATTATGAAGAATGTAAAATTGTTTGAATATGAGACTGAATGAATAATAGACTCACTCTAAAAACATCACTCTAACCATCTTCAAACAAACAAATTATCTTTAAACTCGAATGATATTATGATAGCATTGAATGTGCTGTTATATATTTCATTTCTTAGATTCATTGGAACGTTTTTGAAGCCCAAAGCCTTCAAGGTGGGAGCCAATGTTAAACATCGATTGGATTACTTCACACAGCTGATCGCAGATCACAAGAATAATCTCGATAACCCAGACCGACCCTTTGACTTCATGTACGAATATCTCGCTGAACAACGAAAGCAAATCGAGCAGGGCCGGAAAGATATAGTATTCACAGGTCCTTGATCTCAACGTTGTAGTGTATAGTAACTAACCTGTTGTTCCATGCATAGTTAATTTTTACACGAATGATGATTGATATTATCTATCTATGCATACTTGGTATAATATTATCTATTTTTATTCTCCTTTTTCGTTTCCTTTCCAGGTTGCTTCCCCTGCTGGAGCTATTTAGTTCATGGTTGAATTTTTCTTGCTGGGCTTCTTACTTAGCTTACAATAATAATAATAATGATAATAATAATAATAATATTAATAATAATAATAATAATAATAATAATAATAATAATAATAATAATAATAATAATAATAATAATAATAATAATAATAATAATAATAATAATAATAATAATAATAATGATAATAATAAGAAGAAGAAGAAGAAGAAGAAGAAGAAGAATTACTAGTATTGGATGAGCACAATAGCTTGGTTAGCTTTGGGGCAATATTTTACAGGAAGAGATATAGTAAAAGCTTAAAAACGTGAGAAGCATGTAATCCCTCCTCTAAAATCACAGTAAACAAAAAAAAAGATAATAGAAAATATACAAGAGTTGAAGAAATCTTATGTTTCTGGAAGTACTGTTGTTATGCTTAGATTTCCTCTTCAAAGGAAATGAAAATTCTGATAAAATTTGTGAAGATGTGTTCTTGTTGTCTCTTATTACTTTTAGTTCCTTTCAAGAAGAACTAGCAAATTTTCTAGTAATCATAGGATTTTTAGTCATCATTTACCCCTCAACTCATATATGGTCATTCCTTGAGACAAGTTCAGAAGAGTACTAGGAATGAATGTTAGCCGAATGCTCCCAAAGACCCCTGAACCACCAGAGGGTAAATGTCAGTGTCACAATTACTTTGTATTGCAGATAATCAGCTAAAATGGTTGATTAGCGACCTCTTCATTGTGGGTCTTGATACAACAGTAACCACACTGCGATGGTGCCTTCTTTTCTTGGTGAGACATCCAGAGATCGAAGAGAAACTTTTTCAAGAACTTGATTCGGTTATAGGCATAGACCGACACCCTACGTAAGTAGTTTCTTTAAATTTATATTGTAAAGAAAAGAAGTTGCCGTTGTTGATATAGAGCCTGTTGTTGTTGTAGTTTTTGTTTGCCATATGCGTATTACTATTAGTCCTCATTCGAAAGGGGGTGGGACAGAGAGATTGGAGCTGAGGAATTAAGCTTTCTAGCACCCCGTGGTGGAGTCGAACACTGGTTTGTCATTTTCCGAGCCGAGTGCTCCAAGCACTGCGCTTCTGTGGTCCTCATGCTAACGAAGAGAAGAATGTCAGTAAATTAAATTATTTTCAGGCTAATAAGGTATTTTCATATGTGTGAAAATAAGCATCTGAAGAAGTTGTTTTATAAAAAGCATTTGCAAAGGAATGTTATCCCTACATTTTACGTTCTCATTACGGGCAATATCTATCAAAAATAAATAAAAATAGGTTTTAGTTTTACAAAGTTGCCTTACTTCATAAGTCTCAAATTGATGCTACTACAGCATAAAGTCTACCACCATATTCGTGATCTACCCTATAGCAAAATGCACTTTGTGGAGACACAAACTAAGTGGCCAAGCAACTTATCATTGAATGGCTACGACTTAAGATACTGTAATTACTACTTAAAATAGGATTAGTTAGGTTAGATTAGGTTAGGTTAGGTTTTAATTATGCACTTCACACAGGTTAATTCAAATTTTCCAACTTTACGTACTATAAAGGAAAATTGACGATTGTTCGCAAGATTTAATGGAGATTGACAGATCACACACAATAATAATTCCCTAAGAAATTCACTATCAGATTTTTTTGTTTACAGGTACGAAGATCGTTTACGGATGCCATACACAGAGGCATTTATCAACGAGGTCTTCCGATATGGCTCTATTACACCTCTGGCTCTACATGGCAACCCTGAAGAAACCACTCTCAATGGCTTCCGCATACCTAAGAGATCCTGGATCATTGGAAATATCTATGGAATCCACTGGGACAGAAACGTTAGTTCTCTATTTTTAAATATATGTTTGAAATGGAATTTTTTAATAGTGTCTCTCAGAAATCAATCTACAGGTAGTCAGTTTAAATATTAATTTATAAAGAATAATGACTGGTTTGATATTATTCAAGAAATGCACATTCCTAACACAACCTTACTGTTTTCTTGTGATACTCTATGCTTAGACTGGGATGGTGTGAAATCGAATACATAATTGAATATAAGATACATACTATTTAACTTCCTTTCTCTTGAATACCATTATCACAAGACTAAATATAGTTTTCCAGTCTAAACTTTCTGCAAAGGTTATATTTCCTTTTGCACGTGCAGGTATGGAATGATCCTGAAAACTTCCGACCTGAGAGATTCATTGATAAAGATGGGCAGCTTATTCGATCAGAGAATGTTGTGGCATTTTCTGTAGGTAAGGACTTAAAAACATGTTTTATATTGTATAGTCTAATGCATCTGTGATTACCCTCATGTATGCATTGTACATTTACCCAAAAACAGGTTTTTCTGGTAAAGAGACCTACAACTCAAGGGGAGAAGCTCTCTAATCACTCTTTAAAAGAGATACTGAAGCATTATGTCTAGGAAGCTTTTATACGGTAGAATATAGATTCATCACTGATACGAGATCATTATATATATATATATATATATATATATATATATATATATATATATATGTATGTATGTATGTATGTATGTATGTATGTATGTATGTATGTATGTATGTATGTATGTATGTATGTATGTATGTATGTATGTATGTATGTATGTATGTATGTATGTATGTATGTATGTATGTATGTATGTATGTATGTATGTATGTATGTATGTATGTATGTATGTATGTATGTATGTATGTATGTATGTATGTATGTATGTATGTATGTATGTATGTATGTATGTATGTATGTATGTATGTATGTATGTATGTATGTATGTATGTATGTATGTATGTATGTATGTATGTATGTATGTATGTATGTATGTACGTACGTACGTACGTACGTACGTACGTACGCACGCACGCACGCACGCACGCGCATATATATATATATATATATATATATATATATATATATATATATATATATATATATATATAATATCGAAATACTTCTGAAAAAATTACAGTGCATTTTGTTAGAGTTTAGAACAGAAATGTGATCAGGCTAAAATGCCGATGAAAAATCAATTTTGTGATAAAAATGACTATTTCTTCCTTTTGATTGTTTTGGACACATTCCAAAAAATTATGATAATAATTACACATCTATAAGAGTAATGACATTGACCAGAGGTTCTTTACCAGTCAAAGTAAACATTCCTTAACTGACGCCATATTTTTCCAGGCCGCAGGAATTGCTTAGGTGAATCTTTGGCAAGGATCGAGACCTTCCAGTTCTTGACCGGAATGCTCCAGAAGTACAAGTTTGGCGTTCCTGAAGGTCATCCCATCCCTGGTTTGGGGTGCCAGTGTGGTGTCACACTCAACCCCAAGCCTTTCGACTTATTATTGACTGAGAGATCAGCAAAAGCAGGATAAACGATAAATAATATTCCTCTGTTTAACTCAGAATGATACGGAATGTCTTTGTACTTGGCAGAAGCAAAACAGTCAGAACAAATTCAGGAAGTTCTGAGACAAGGTACTGAATGATCGATACAATTATGACGAATGCTGTCTAGTAATAAACACATTATAATAACGATGCAGATTTTGAGAGTAATTGGCTGTTGTAGCATCTTGCATTTATTTTTTTTATGATTTGATTTGTTGTCTATAATAAAACTGTAGGATGTAAGCAAGTGGTACTTTTTATTTTTAGTGTAAGAATAGCAAATAATTAGGCTACATAATTTGACTATGCTCCATTCATAGTGTTTAGGGATCGATATGGTAAGTTCTCGTGGGTAAAATGAAGCTGACAAGGAGACGGGTAGTTTCGAGCATAAGGCTCTCTCCAGAGAGCAAAATTAAGTAAATTAGGTATATACTTACAACTGTGGGTCTTCGTGTACTTCTAAATTCTCTGTATTCTTAAGTATTGATTCTTATTAATCAATTGCCTAATCATTATTAAGGTCTTCCTAAAGTGCTTTTATCCAGTTTTCACTTTTACTCTTCTCATATTCTCAGCAACGTCTACAAACATATTTAAATATGCATTTATATATTACCTCAAACCATGCATATATAAGGAAAGGAATTGGTGCCAAGAATAACTCTATGTGAAGATAAATGTTTTTACTCAGTAATTTCTCCATTAATTTGTAAGCAATGTCAGTTAGTCAAATAGGCCTATATTTTAAAGCGGTGTTTGTCCTTCTCTTTCTGAAGCTAGGTGCCAAGTTCTTTTGTTCCGTCATCTTGAAATCTCCCCCAATTTATGAGCATTTAATTCCATCAGTGCTTTTTCATACTTCTGTGGTGGAAAAGACAATTTCTTAAAAAATTTGCCCTTCTTATGTCATTTCTGCAAATTAAGGGGGTGAAATATTATCTACAGCAAATACAGATTGAAATTTCTCGTTCGGTTATTAGCAGATCTCTTCATTTCTCTCAGTAGGGCTTCCGTCTGCCATTTCAATGTTTGAAACTTTATTTAACCTTCAATTTTCCTCTGATAGCACTGAGGAAAAGTTTAGAATTTTCCTCAACTCTCCTCTCAAGATCTCTCTCATATACCCTCTCAGCCCTTTGACTTTTATATAGTTACTCATTTCTTGCTCCTTTATAACTTGGCCAAACTTTTATACTTTTCTCCCCCTAAACCTCTCCCAGCATTTGTCACTCCTCTCCTTTGCCCTCATTTGTGAATAGTAACTTTAATGAATTCTTTGGTTTCTTTATCTTTGTTTATCACTCCTTTGTTTGGATAAATCCTGAGGTATAAGTTTTCTCTATTCTTCATTTCTTCCGTCATTTAATTTTAAAGTTTCCTTTAACTAGTTTTTATATTTTCCATCTTTTAATCTGGTCTGTAAGCTTGAATGACACTCTTCTTTGTAAAACTTACTAAAGTGGTCAGTTTTATCAGCTTTTTGCTTATATTTTCTATAAATTTTGCCCAAACGATAAATATATATATATATATATATATATATATATATATATATATATATATATATATATATATATATATATATATATATATATATATATATATATATATATATATATATATATATACCTGTATGTGTGTGGTTGTTTGTCATGTTATGTGTCACTAATTTTTTTTATGATTGTGACACCAGGATGGGCAAAATAAATAAATAAATATGCCCGCATCGGGCCTGAGCACGAAGAAAACTTTGAGAGAAACAGAGATTGGGAGTATTGTGACTTGCCAGAAGCGAAGGGACAATAAGACATGTGTAACGAATATCCAAGAATATTCGGTGTTGATGTAGGCATAGAAAGATAACCGCAACTGAAGGAAGACTTAACATCGAACTGGCCTGGACAGTCTTATTTAAGTCCACAAGACCCTTCAGCTGTAGTACTGCAACGGGTGGTTGAGCCATGGGCCAACCTACTACAGTTAGTCGTGCAGTATATACAATCTGCAACACAAAACAGGAAATGCAAACCTTACCACAAAAACAGCTAGAACTAGCGATAAATCCACACAGTATGCTCGTTAAAAAGACACGCAATTGAATGGGGGTGGACTTTGAAAGGTTGGAGCTGGGGAATTAAGGTTGAAAGTTTTTCCTAGCGACTGCGGTTGATTCTGGAAACCATTTTCAATACCTTCATGTTTCTCATGCCACTAGAGTCTTCAGTTTTCTTATAATCGAATGACGGGTTTTATGCAGTCCAACCCCATGTTTTCTAGAATCCATAGGGCTTCATTCATTTTGATAGGTGGCAACAGCCAGAGCCATCAGTTCTCAACAGACGAGCAAAGAGGCGAGATGCCCTGTAGCGTATCCCGGACTCATCAGTTTTCTGTCTTACTTTTCATTCATAACTTGCTATTTGTACGCATCGTCGTGTAACTGTGTTATGAATGCTTAAAGGATACTTAAGTAAACTTTAAGTAGTGGTAACTAATATAGTATCAAGCTTTCCTCATGCTTTTAATATAATTTGCAACTCTTTTATTCTAGCTCATTTATGCATTCGTCCAAGCATATTTTGATATATTCGACTATAAGCCCAGCAATGCCCATCCGTATTGAAAGTGCATTCGATTGTTAAAAGTCCTTATATTCTGAATGTTATAAGAGTAATAAGGCTGTAGTTTGCGTAAAATACCGAACAGAGAATTTGAAAATAAGTGCCCAATACTTGAGTTAATAGGACTGCAGTTAGTAGAATCTTGTACAAACATGGCTTGTTGCCCTGGAGGAAGTGTTTATCCGGAATCACCAACATCTGAACCGTTTTCAGCCATGACCTTGAAAGAGGGCTCGAACCAGATAACGTTTACTGTTAATGGCCAATTGTGTAAAGGTATGTTTTAATGTACGGAATATTTATTTTGCAAAATATAGTATTTTTTTTTCTTTTTCAGAGTATTGATGATGCTAACATTGTGTAGTTTAAACTGATTATAAGAGCTGTTGGTTTCTACCGGAACGATTCATTATCTATTTTTTTTTTTTTACATGTCGGCAATGGGCTAATCTGGAACCGCTGGAGTGTGATATCTTCTTAGAATTAAGTCTTTCATTGTACTCCATCCTAACTCTTTGGCCCGATTTCTCAAACAGTGTAAACCTAGGATACCATATTTTTAGTTAGCTAGACACACACAAATGGACCTCACAAACGCATCTGACGTGGATTTGTGTATGGCTAGTATCCCACGTGGGATCCTAGCCATACACAGCTCCACGTCAGATGCGTTTATGAAATCCATTTGTGTGTGTCTAGCTAACTAACAAAATGGTATCCTAGGTTTACACTGTTTAAGAAATCGGGCCTTTGTCTCATCAAACCTACTCTAACTTGACCGAATATAATCAGGCTAGTTTAGTTTACTTTTGATATACTTTATCTTTCATTGTACCTTACACCAACCTAACCTAACCCTTCCTAATCGGACTTCCCTAACCTAACCTATGGCACTGCAATATAACCTGCTTAGGGGAGGTTAGGTTAGATTACAGTGATATATTTACAAAATTTTAAATGGTTAGGAGTTACACTCCAGCAGCATCGATATATTTACAACATTATTTTCAAATATCTGATGACGTGCTCACTGACCTGCGAAGTTGACAAGGACTATCAGAGGGGTTGCAAATATCTCCCGGTATATTAGATGATGATGATGATGATGATGATGATTAGTAGTAGTAGTAGCAGTAGTAGTACTATTAGTGGTAGTAGTAATTTTTATTATTATTATTATTATTATTATTATTATTATTATTATTATTATTATTATTATTATTATTATTATTATTATTATTTATTATTTATTATTATTATTATTATTATTTAATATTATTTATTATTATTTATTATTTATTATTATTTATTATTTATTATTATTTATTATTATTATTATTATTATTATTATTATTATTATTATTATTATTATTATTATTATTATTATAATTATTATTATTATTATTATTATTATTATTATTATTTTATTATTATTATTATTATTATTATTATTATTATTATTATTATTATTATTATCATTATCATTATCATTATCATTATCATCATTATTATTATTATTATTATTATTATTATTATTATTATTATTATGATGATGATGATGATGATGTTATATTAATTTTCTGTTAAATATGTTTTTATGAAGAAGACTACATATACCTTGTTGATGTTGTGTATAAAATAATAACTGCGTTAATAATCTCTATAATTTACTAAGTGCAAATCACCCTGGTCAAACGCATTCATACAAGAAAATAGTTATTAGTATGTTGGAGTAAATACTGAGAAAAGGGTATCACTGGATTGTAAGTCCTGCCTCAAAAAATTATCTAAAATTATACTTTAACCTATCCTAGCCTAACCAGGCTAACCAAATCTAATCTAATCTAACATAACCAGATTAGGTCATTCAGATAAGTTCAGGCTAGCAGAGAGAATGGTAGCCTGAGAGAAACGTGTGAGCATATATTATTTGAGTTTTCTTTAAGTGGGGGCCTGCTATCATCGTTAAGTACTGCATTATTTATTATATAACGTATTTAAAACAGCATGATAGTCATTTAAGCAGCCAGTGAATTCGGAGTAAAACTTTAAATCATTAGAGATTATTCAGTAACTGATTAACTGGCATTAATTAATGGATGAAAAGTGTTAATTACAGTCATTAACAGATACAGAATGCAAAGAAAAAAAAACATATTTTTTCAGTAGAAGTAAGGTGAGTAATGATGAACACAGTAATTCACACCTGTTACCATACAAAGTATTGATTCATAGACCATGTCCACTCTCGATGATAGAACTCTATTAACTCTGGAAATATATATAGTAAATTCAGATCGATGGGGAACGTGAGAAGCTTCATAAGTAGTCCGACAACATTTACTTCTGCTGTTTAATAGACAATGCTTCATATGATACTGTAGCTGCAATAGTATCGTTTGTTTATGGTGAAGTAGCTATTAATATTCATCGCTTCCTCCTTTCATGATAATAACTTTTCTTTAAGACTAATGTAATTAATGAAATAATTAAGTTGTGTCTCTGTCAAGCGCTCATTAACTGACAATTTGATGCTTAATGAAATTTCCAGTAATTCAGTCATTAAGCTAATGTGTCCAAATTATCACTGGTGAAGAGGGAGCATGAATTCAATTCTCTTATTCCTTAGTGAGGAGGACCTTTGCGTCTCACAGCGTTGAATGAGATGATGATATTGATTTCCTACTTAAAGGTAATGAAAGGGGTGAGAATTCATAAGAAGTGATGAAGTTCTGCGGTGTCCCTTTACGCTAAATTGTGGCCAACCCAACAGACTTACGGGTTATGGTGTAAAATGAAAGAATTGCATTGTCTGACTGGAGGAAGGTTGACAGTGGGGTTCCACAGGGATCAATTTTAGGGTCAATTCTATTCCACATATTTGTAAATGACCTTCCGGAGTCTGTAAACGCGTTTTTAAATATGCTTACAAAGGCTGTATAGTTTCGAAAGAGCAAAAAAGCAGAATAATGGCAGAGAACTTCAGAAAAACCAAAGTAGTATGCATAAATGGTCATGCAAGTGGCCAACGAAATTCAGCAACTCAAAATGTAAAGTAATGAGAATAGGCAAGAGAGCAAAAAGGCCCAAATTTGAGTGCTCAATAGCAGGCGAAGAATTTCAAGACAGAGAAAGAATGAGATATAGGGTAAAACGTATTGGCAGATTTATCTCCTGAGATGCATATAAATGGTCCAGCAATGGCAGCATATACTTCCTTAGCTAACACAGGGTGGCCTTCAACCACGTGGAATAGGAAATCTTCAGAAATTATATATTTGAGCCCAAAGCTTGAATATGGAATCGGCACTTAAAAAAGTATGTTCATTAGAGAAAGTGAGCAATATTTTTATATGTATGGCTGGAGAAGTAGAGGTCGTAGCGTGAAAGTGTTTTTATAGTGTAAGAATAGTTGATAAATAGATTTCGCTAAGCGAGGAAACAGTTATTGCATTTGCATTCATAGAGTCAAGTACACATGATGTGTCTAATTAAAAATAAATCCAGCCAGGAGACGGGGAATTACGAGTATAGGGCTCTTTCTGTAAGTACAATAAGATACATACAATTAGGTAAACGCGCACACACACGAAGCTGAGGGAATTAGACTTACCATCACTCGAAGTCAGAAGAATGAGGGAGGATATGGTGATGGTTTTTAAATTTCTTAATGGTTTTGACCGAGTTGGTAGAGACTTATATTTTGCTAGGGCAGGCTCTAGAACTAGAGATCATAGTTTGAAGCTTTGTAAGAAAACTTCTTTGCAGGATGTAAGGAAGTACTTTTTTGGTGTAAAGATAGTTGATGATGAACTTTGATCTGCAAGGAGGGAGTAAATGGTAACTCAATACATAGTTTTAAGGACACGTATGATAAGTATCACAGAGTACAAAAAATGGAACCGACCTGGAGACAGGGAGTTACGAGCATGGGGCTCTATCACGTAAGCACAATTAGGTAAACACACTCTCTCTCTCTCTCTCTCTCTCTCTCTCTCCTCTCTCTCTCTCTCTCTCTCTCTCTCTCTCTCTCTCTCTCTCTCTATATATATATATATATATATATATATATATATATATATATATATATATATATATATATATATATCTCACACACACACACACACACACACACACACACACACACACACACACACACAGAAAATGAGAGAGATCTAGGAGTAAACATACTGGCAGATTTGTCTCCAGAAATACATATAAATGGCATAGTAAGGGCAGCATATGCATTCTTATCAAATGTAAGGGTAGCCTTCAGGCACATGGACAAGGAAATGTTCAGAAATATTTATGTAACCTATGTGAGGCCAAAACTGGAATATGCAGCCCCCTTTTGGAATCCGCACTTGAAAAAGCACATAGCTAAGCTTGAAAAAGTTCAAAGACATGCCACGAAACTGGTGCCAGAAATACGCAATCTCAGTTATGATGAGAGGCTGAGGGAATTAGACTTACCATCACTCGAAGCTAGAAGAGTGAGGGGGGATATGGTGACAGTCTTTAAATTCCTTCATGGTTATGATAGAGTGGATAGGGATCGATATTTTGATATGGCCGGCTCTAGAACTAGAGGTCATAGTTTGAAGCTTCGTAAGAAAACTTCTTCGCAGGATGTAAGGAAATACTTTTTCAGTGTAAGAGTAGTTGATAATTGGAATTGGCTAAGCGAGGAGGTAGTTAATGCTATCTTGATCCATAGTTTTAAGGACAGGTATGATAAGTATCACTAAGTCTAAAATGGAACCGATCAGGAGACGGGATGATACGAGCTTTGGGCTCTTTCCCGTAAACACAATTAGGTAATCACAATTAGGTAATCACACACACATGAATATGTTTGCAGATGATGCAAAGATTGTGAAGAAAGTAAAAAACGAGAACAATGGTAGAGAACTTCAGGAGGATCTAAATAATCTGCATGAGTGGTCAGAAAAGTGGTTAATGAAATTCAATACTTCAAAATGTAAGGTAATGATAATGGGTACAAGTGCAAGAAGGCCCAAGCTTGACTACTCGATGGCTGGAGTACAACTTCAAGAGACAGAAAATGAGAGAGATCTAGGAGTAAACATACTGGCAGATTTGTCTCCAGAAATACATATAAATGGCATAGTAAGGGCAGCATATGCATTCTTATCAAATGTAAGGGTAGCCTTCAGGCACATGGACAAGGAAATGTTCAGAAATATTTATGTAACCTATGTGAGGCCAAAACTCGAATATGCAGCCCACTTTTGTAATCCGCACTTGAAAAAGCACATAGCTAAGCTTGAAAAAGTTCAAAGACATGCCACGAAACTGGTGCCAGAAATACGCAATCTCAGTTATGAGAGGCTGAGGGAATTAGACTTACCATCACTCGAAGCTAGAAGATTGAGGGGGGATATGGTGACAGTCTTTAAATTCCTTCATGGTTTTGATAGAGTGGATAGGGATCGATATTTTGATATGGCTGGCTCTAGAACTAGAGGTCATAGTTTGAAGCTTCGTAAGAAAACTTCTTTTGCAGGATGTAAGGAAATACTTTTTCAGTGTAAGAGTAGTTGATAATTGGAATTGGCTAAGCGAGGAGGTAGTTAATGCTATCTTAATCCATAGTTTTAAGGACAGGTATGATAAGTATCACTAAGTCTAAAATGGAACCGATCAGGAGACGGGATGATACGAGCTTTGGGCTCTTTCCCGTAAACACAATTAGGTAATCACAATTAGGTAATCACACACACACATGAATATGTTTGCAGATGATGCAAAGATTGTGAAGAAAGTAAAAAACGAGAACAATGGTAGAGAACTTCAGGAGGATCTAAATAATCTGCATGAGTGGTCAGAAAAGTGGCTAATGAAATTCAATACTTCAAAATGTAAGGTAATGAGAATGGGTACAAGTGCAAGAAGGCCCAAGCTTGACTACTCGATGGCTGGAGTACAACTTCAAGAGACAGAAAATGAGAGAGATCTAGGAGTAAACATACTGGCAGATTTGTCTCCAGAAATACATATAAATGGCATAGTAAGGGCAGCATATGCATTCTTATCAAATGTAAGGGTAGCCCTCAGGCACATGGACAAGGAAATGTTCAGAAATATTTATGTAACCTATGTGAGGCCAAAACTCGAATATGCAGCCCACTTTTGTAATCCGCACTTGAAAAAGCACATAGCTAAGCTTGAAAAAGTTCAAAGACATGCCACGAAACTGGTGCCAGAAATACGCAATCTCAGTTATGAGAGGCTGAGGGAATTAGACTTACCATCACTCGAAGCTAGAAGATTGAGGGGGGATATGGTGACAGTCTTTAAATTCCTTCATGGTTTTGATAGAGTGGATAGGGATCGATATTTTGATATGGCTGGCTCTAGAACTAGAGGTCATAGTTTGAAGCTTCGTAAGAAAACTTCTTTTGCAGGATGTAAGGAAATACTTTTTCAGTGTAAGAGTAGTTGATAATTGGAATTGGCTAAGCGAGGAGGTAGTTAATGCTATCTCAATCCATAGTTTTAGGGACAGATATTATAAGTATCACTAAGTACAAAATGGAACGATCAAGAGACGGGAAGATACGAGCTTTGGGCTCTTTCCCGTAAACACAATTAGGTAATCACACGCAATAGTAACAAACTTATTAGAATTTCTTGATGAGGTAAGCCGAATCTTACAGGAAAGAGAGTGTGGGGCAGCTTGTATATTTCTAGACTTCCAGAAAGCATTTGACACTGTCCCACACGGGAGGCTTATTAAGAAGCTGCAATCAATGGCTAGAATAGGTGGAAATGTCTTGGAATGAACTAAAACTTACTTAGAAGGAAAGGAACAGAGGGTTAAAGTAAGACACTCATTGTGTGAATGGGGAAGAGTTAGTAGTGGAGTTCCACAGGGTTCAGTTTTAGGGCCACTTTTGTTCCTTGTATATGTAAATGACCTACCAGTCTGTAAATTCATTCATGAACATGTTTGCAGACAATGCAAAGATTGTGAGGAAAGTAAGAAACGAGAACAATGGTAGAGAATTTCAGGAAAACCTAAATAGTCTGCGTGGGTGGTCAGAAAAGTAGCTAATGAAATTCAATACTTCATAATTAAAGGTAATTAGAATGGGTACAAGTGCAAGAAGGCCCTAGTTTAACTACTCAATGGCAGGATCAGAACTTCAAGAGACATAGAATGAGAGAGATCTAGGAGTAAACATACCGGCAGGTTTGTATCCAGAAATGCATATAAATGACATAGTAAGGGCAGCATATACTTTCTTAGCAAATGTGAGGGTAACCTTCAGGCACATGGACATGGAAATGTTCAGGAATATTTATATAACCTATATGAAACTAAAGCTTGAATATGCAGTCCCCTTTTGGAATCCACACTTGAAAAAGCACGTAGTTATGCTGGAAAAAAATAAAAAAACATGCCGCGAAACTGGTGCCAGAAATACGCAATCTCAGTTATGATGAGAGGCTGAGAGAATTAGACTTGTCATCACTCGAAGCTAGAAGAATGAGGGGGATATGGTGACACTTTTTAAATTCCTTCATGTTATGACAGAGTGGACAGGGATCGATATTTTGATATGGCTGGCACTAGAACTAGAGGTCAGTGTTTGAAACTTCGTAAGAAAACTTTTTTGCAAGAAGTACTGTTTTAGTGTAGGAGTAATTGATAACTGAAATTCGCTAAGCGAGGAGGTGGTTAATGCTAACTCAATTCATAGTTTTAAGGACAAGGATGACAGTTATCACTAAGTACAAAATGGAACCGTCCAGGAGACGGGAAGTTACGAGCTTGAGGCTCTATCCCGTAAGGGCAATTAGGTAATTACACACACAAGGACGTATGTGATAAATATAATTGACAATAGAAATGGACCTGACAAGGAGACGGGGAATTACGAGCATAGGGCTCTTTCCCGTGAGCACCATTATGTAATGTCAATTAGATAATTACACATATTCAGAAAGCATTTTATGCAGTCCCACATGGGATTCTTATTAAGAAGCTACAAGTAATGATAAGCATAGTTGGAAATGTCTTGGAGTGGATTGAAAAAAAATATTTACAAAGAAGGGGAAGAGGGTCAGAGTAAGACGTACAGTGTCTGAGTGGAGAGGGTTAAAAGTGGGTTCCACAGGGATTAATTTTAGGGCCACTTTTGTTCATTCTTTTTCTATGTCAGTAAATGACCTGCTAGAGTTTACAAATGTATTTCTAAATATTTTTGCAAACAATGCAAAGTAGCGAAGAGAGTAAAAAAATAAAATAAAGATAGAGAACTTCAGGAAGTGTGAATACTGTGCGTGAGTGGTTAGGCAAGTGGTTATTGAGATTCAGTACTAAAAGAATGCCCTAGTTTGGGTATTCAGTTGCAGGAGTGGAACCTTAGAATCTGTAAACGAAAAAGTCTTAGGGGTAAATGTATGGGTAGAATTGTCTCTGGAAATGTACATACGAATATTACGTGACTGTGGAGAAAACTCAGACATACTGCGCAGCTGGTGACAGGATTCGGAATCTCATTAATTAGGAAAAACAGAGGAGGTTAGGCTTACTATCACTCAAAGCTAGAAAAAAGGAGGGATATGGTAACGGTTTTACAGGTCAGAGTTTAAAGCTCCACTAGAGAACTTCTTTTCAGGATGTAAAGAAGTACTTTTTTAATTTAAGAATGGTTGATCACTGGAATTTGTTAAATGAGAAAACAGTAAATGCCCACGAGACGGGGAGTTACTCGCATAGGGCTTTCCGTGAGCACAATTAGGTAAATACAATTAGACACACACACACAATTAGGTAATCACACACACACACACACACACACACACACACACACACACACACACACACACACACACACACACACACACACACACACACAAAATACTTTTTCAGTGTAAGAGTAGTTGATAATTGGAATTGGCTAAGCGAGGAGGTAGTTAATGCTATCTCAATCCATAGTTTTAAGGACAGGTATGCTAAGTATCACTAAGTATAAAATGGAACCGATCAGGAGACGGGAAGATACGAGCTTTGGCTCTTTCCCGTAAACACAATTAGGTAATCACAATTAGGTAATCACACATCTCATAGTATAATATTCAGAAAGCGTGCTCGCTTTTAGTTACTAGGGATACGTAAGAATATAATACGAGTTAAAATTTACTTTGAGAGTTATGAGGTTGCAGTTCAATACAGCACAACAAATATGAACATAGGATAACCCTGTCCTTTATTTTAACAGTGGGTCCAGATACACCGCCATGGACTCGCCTAGTGGATTACCTGAGGGAAAAACTGCATCTGAAAGGAACGAAGGTACTGTGCCGGGAAGGAGGATGCGGTCTCTGCAATGTTGTGGTCACCATGATAGACCAAGAAAATCTACTTACCATGAAAACCTACAGCATTCAAGCGGTTGGTACTTTCAATTTATATTTCATTTTCGTAACTTCTCATTCTTGACGAGTAATATTCCATGTTACGGAAATGTTGGTAATGTATTTAGTTCATCATTTTAACTCTGTCCGTCTATGCAATCACTAAAATTATATACATCTGTGCACTTATTTTTATTACAGAATTGTTCACTTTTTTAAGTGATGGTAATTGATATATACTAGGGAAATGGTAAAAAAATTCACATATATTTCCGCTATTCACATTTGTAATCTGCACCGCTATGTGTGTCAGAGTTAGTCCCAATTCGGATGGGGATGGACAAATGTAAGAATTGTGAAAGCTTCAATCATATAATCCAAAGCACCTACTCATTGCTGTCAACTGGGATGGATGTGTGTGTGTGTGATTACCTAATTGATTACCTATTTGTATTTACAGGAAAGAGCCCAAAGCTCGTATCTTCCCGTCTCCTGATCGGTTCCATTTTGTACTTAGTGATACTTATCATACCTGTCCTTAAAACTATGGATTAAGTTAGCATTAACTACATCCTCGCTTAGTGAATTCCAATTATCAACTACTCTTACACTGAAAAAGTACTTCCTTACATCCTGCATAGAAGTTTTCTTACGAAGCTTTAAACTATGACCTCTAGTTCTAGAGCCAGCCATATCAATATATGGATCCCTATTCACTCTATCATAACCATGAAGGAATTTAAAGACTGTCACCATATCCCCCCCTCAATCTTCTAGCTTCGAGTGATTGTAAGTCTAATTCCCTCAGCCTCTCATCATAACTGAGATTACGTATTTCTGGCACCAGTTTCGTGGCATGTCTTTGAACTTTTTCAAGCTTAGCTATGTGCTTTTTCAAGTGCGGATTCCAAAAGTGGGCTGCATATTCAAGTTTTGGCCTCGTATAGGTTACATAATTATTTCTGAAAATTTCCTTGTCCATGTGCCTGAAGGCTACCCTTACAATTGATAAGAAGGCATATGCTGCCCTTACTATGCCATTTATATGTATTTCTGGAGACAAATCTGCCAGTATGTTTACTCCTAGATCTCTCTCATTTTCTGTCTCTTGAAGTTGTACTTCAGCCACCGAGAAGTCAAGCTTGGGCCTTCTTGCACTTGTACCCATTCTCATTACCTTACATTTTGAAGTACTGAATTTCATTAGCCACTTTTCTGACCACTCATGCAGACTATTTAGATCTTCCTGAAGTTCTCTCCCATTGTTCTCCTTTCCTACTTCCTTCACAATCTTTGCATCATCTGCAGGCATATTCATGAATGAATTTACAGACTCTGTAGGTCATTTACGTATACAAGGAACAAAAGTGGCCCTAAAACTGAACCTTGTGAAACTCCACTACTAACTCTTCTCTATTCAGACACTATGAGTGTCTTACTCTAACCCTCTGTTCCCTTCCTTCTAAGTAAGTTTATATCCATTCCAAGACATTTCCATCTATTCTAGCCATTGCTTGCAGCTTCCTAATAAGTCTCCCATGTGGAACAGTGTCAAGCGCTTTCTGGAAGTCTAGGCATATGCAATCTGCCCAGCCCTCTCTTTCCTGTAAGATTCGGCTTACCTCATCATAAAATTCTAATAAGTTTGTTACTGTTAATCTACCTTCTCTGAAGCCATGTTGCCTCACTGACAAAAAGTTGAAGGATTCCAAGTGAAGAGAGATATGTTTCCTTAGTAGTTTCTCCATAACTTTGCAAACTATGCTGGTCAAGGAAATTGGTCTATAGTTCAGAGCCGTATTCCTCCTTCCCTTTTTGAAAATAGGTATCACGTTTGCTTGTTTCCAGCATCTGACTCCAGTGACTTTTTAAATATGATACTTAGTGCCACTGATATTGAGTTTGCTCATTTTTTAAGTACATATATATATATATATATATA
>JAXCGZ010022879.1:80000-82500 GCA_037179515.1 Halocaridina rubra
GAAACCTCATGCTAAAGCAGCAGCACATGGAATTTCCTTCAGACATATTCTTGACACTATTAGTCTCTGGAGCTGAGATAACCATCGGGGACGCTCTCGATGCTTCAACCTTCAATGTGTCTCCTGAAGATTTCCTTCAGACGGATATGAATAAGAAACTTATTATCTCCGTTATCCTCCCACCTACAAATGAAACCACAATGGTAAATTGCAAGCAAACCATATATTAGTGTGAAACATATTTTTTGTCCCTGCACCTTCGGAGGTATATGAGAAGCAAATTTTTTTTCGTCTAGCTGTACGTAGATATTGTAAATGTGGATGGTTATGGCTACATAAGAAAACTGAAAGATATTTTTGGCGATCCATAGTACTTTCGAGTATATATTTTATCTACTCATTTTCATACATACATACATACATACATATACACATGGCCTCATTCTCCCTTGTAAGGGGGTGACCGAGCAAAGAAACTAGCATTCACCAAAATCAACACACACATCAACCACTTCTCTTAGCTCCTTGGTGATATTGGGAATAAAGGGTTGCAACGTCCCCCCCCCTTCACCCTGCAGGGTCACCCACAAGGTAGGCGGGCAAGGATATTCTACAATGAGGACCGACAGCCGCAGCTGGTTTACCCCCCACCGCTTCATCACATGCAAACTCTCCTCACTCCCGTCCATCACAGTTCACTGAGCTAGCAGGTGCGAGAAATCCCTTTGGCCCGTGCCATCTATGCACAATCTTCCTCCACTCATTCCTATCTCTTGCATGCACTTTTCCCTGTTCCATTGACATTTCACGTGCAATCAAGGCCCCTTGCACGCCATCCATATATCTCATTCTAGGTTTTCCTCTTGACCTAACTCCAATCACATCTGCACTCCACCCTCTCTTCACTATTCGTTCATCACTCATCCTTTCCATGTGTCCAGACCAACTCAACACAATCTAAACTAACCTATCCGACAGCTTACTTTCAACACCCGTTCTCTGCCTGACATCCCCATTTCTTACTCTATATATTCTAGATACACCAATCATACTTCTCAAACACCTCATATTCATTACATTCAACTTGTTCCTTTCATCCTCTCTTGCATTCCAGGTCTCTGTTCCATACAGTGCTGTCGGCACAAGCACACCTACATATATCCTTCTCTTTGCATTCATTCCCAAATATCTATTTCTCATTACACTTTCCAACCCACCCAGACATTTACTTGCTTCTCTCACTATGTGACTTACCTCTACATCCACTTGTCCACTCCATGATACATGCGACCCCAAACACTTAAAACTGCGCAATTTCTTCAAGCAACTTCCCATTCACTACTACATTCAATCTGCCAACATTAACACTCCTCGTGCATCTCATGACTTTATACTTACCAATATTCACCCTCAGCTTCCTTCTTTCACACACACTAACAAACTCAGTCACCAAATGTTTCAATTCATTCTCAGTATCAGCCACCAGTACAGCATCATCCACAAATAGCAACTGATTCAATTTCCACAACCTACCATCCTCACCCACTAGTTCCAATCCTCTGTCTAATGCCCCTCCATTTACTTCCCTTGCCACTCTATCCATATACACATTAAACAACCGCTGCAACATTGCACAAGCTTGACGTAACCCTACATTCACCTCAAACTAATTATTCATACCATTCCCAACTCACACATGCTCTACTATTCATGTAAAAGCTCTTTACTGCATTCAGCAAGCTTCCACTTATTCCATACAGTTGCAACACACTCTACAACCCCTCTCTATCTACCCTGTCATACACTTTCTCTAAGCCCATAATAGCCCAAAAAGAGTCCCTACCTTTCTCCATGAACTTCTCACAAACCTGTCTTACCACAAATACCTGATCCACACAACCTTTTCCTCTCTTGAACCCACACTGCTTCCCCAGTCAATCTCTCAGTACCTTTCCTTATTCTCTCGATTAACACTCTTCTGTATACCTTACCAACTACACTCAACAAACTAAATCCTCTAAAACTACTACACTCATACTTATCTCCATTCCCTTTGTAAAGTGAAACTACACTTCCACTCCTCCAATCAAATGGGATCCTCCGTTTCCTGAAACATACATTCAAAAACCTAATCATCCATTCTACTAATCCCTCCCCACCTTTTAATAAGCATTCAATGTGACACCCCATCTATCCCTGGTGCTTTACCTGCTTTCATTGCTCTCATTGCCAAATGTATCTCCTGTTTTGTTATTTCTCTGTCATTCTCATAACCTAACATTGCCATTCTCCATTCGCTTCCCACAGCCACAATCTCTGCCGCTCTATCATCTTCCTCATTTAGCAGGTCCTTGAAATATACAGCCCATCTCTCTTTCACCTTCATTTCATCTACTAGGAATTGCCATCTGCTCCTTTCACCTTCTCCTCTCTACCACACTCGCCTTTCCTCATTCTTTTCACTTCCTTCCAATATATATTTTTATTCCTTTCAAAATTT
>JAXCGZ010022879.1:90000-97500 GCA_037179515.1 Halocaridina rubra
TACTGACAAAAAAAAAGAGTAAAGCTTTGAGGAGGAATAAGTCAAAACATTTCATATATATGAATAAAAAACATGAAAAATATATGTTACTGCAGAAAATTAATAATGATTTAGAGTAACAACAACAACAAAGGAACGACAACGACAACAATAATGACAACAGTAACGACGACAAAAACTACGACAATACAGTAGGATTATTTTCCTTTTAACAGATTCATGCTGAAAGAACCGAAAATTATCTGGCGGATGCTTGGATAAGTGATGACTTCACTTTGCAAACGGCTCTCAGCATTTTAGGCAACGAAGCTCATCCCAGCAGTCAGTACAATGAGGCTTCATCCGAATATCGTCGTTCACTGGCACAGAGTCTGCTGTTTAAGGTGCGCAAAGAACCTATGTGTGTGTGTGTGTGTTTTTTTTTTTTTTTTTTAAGAATAAAGTTAGAGAACATCCTATTAATGGCTATTTGTAGTTTTATGTGTCAACTGTAGCTAAATATTCCTTTACCACTTCTTTCACTGTCTCTTTTACTCCTTTACCACTTCTTTCACTGTCTCTTTTACTCCTTTACCACTTCTTTCACTGTCTCTTTTACTCCTTTACCACTTCTCTCACTGTCTCCTTTACTTCCATATTAGTCGCCAGTATTTTATTCATGTCTTAGAAATCTCTTCTAAACTGTTCGATATTCTCATTTATTTCAACATTCCGTGTTTTATCTTCTTCCATGAGACCAGCAAAAGTCACTCTCTTTTAAGTCATTGAAGCTATCACGCAACTATTTGTTATGATCCACATATTTGGGAATTCTGTTCAAAATGCTCTCTCTTTTCAGACTTTTTGATTCTTTTTCTAGTTGCTGCCTTTCCTTCTCCTGCATCTTATTTCTCTATTCCAAACTATTTATAGTATTTCTTGTGTGTGTGTGTGTATATATATATATATATATATATATATATATATATATATATATATATATATATATATATATATATATATATATACATATATTTATATATACATATATATATATATACATATATTTATATATATATATATATATATATATATATATATATATATATATATATATATATATATATATATATATATACATATATATACATATATTTATATATATATATATATATATATATATATATATATATATATATATATATATATATATATATATATATATATATATAAGAATTAATTAGAGATTACAGTTTGTTTTTACATAGCAAGCTGTCTATTTAGAAAAGAAAGCGAATTTTTTCAATTTTATATTACTTTTTTGACTTATCATTATCAGAATATACCTATTTTAGGCCGTCGTGGGTTTTCTAGAGGATGTCGTGGGGCCTCGAGCTATTAGCGCTGGTTATAAGATCGAACGCCCTCTATCTTCTGGACAACAATCCTTCGACATGCATAAAGACACATGGCCGGTTGGTGAACCCATTTCCAAGCTTGAATCCGCTACACAGATCTCTGGTAATGAACAAACTTAAAAATTTGGTGTCCAAAAAACGAATGATATTCAAAATTACGTATAAATTATCAGTAATTGACCAATGATAGCCAGGTTATGAAGAAAAAACTATATTATAAAGCATCTTATTTTGAAATCCTTTAAATTTTCTTTTGCTAGTGAGGAGAAAAAAACATTTCAGAACTGTTCATCCTAGAATTGAATGATTCTTGTGGGAGCTAATTAATAGTATGTTCACGATTCTTCACCGTCCACTTAGAATAACCAAGAGTGATCCTTTTGTTTATATTTTGCTTAAGGTATATAATGATTCTTTTTTTCCCAGTCTAATCATAAATGTGCTTCTAGACTGTCACACGCTCCCTTACCTTAGTGTGTTTTACTTTGGTTTGCTGTTTTATGTGTCCATTAATGCTCAATCGAATCGGGGTGGACACTAAGGCCCGATTTCTTAAACAGTGTGAGCCTAGGATATGATATTGTTAGTTAGCTAGACACACACAAATGGATTTCATAAACGTATCTGACGCGGTTCTATGTATGGCTAGGATCCCGTACGGGATCCTAGCCATACATAGAACCGCGTCAGATGCGTTTATGAAATCCATTTGTGTGTGTCTAGCTAACTAACAATATGGTATCCTAGGTTTACACTGTTTAAGAAATCGGGCGTAAGTGTGTGCTGTAGAGCAAGTAATCACAATCATTATAGGGTATGACTACTTGCTCTGCACCCCCTTGCCGATGTCATTTGCTATATAATCTCTGTAATAATTTTGGATCCACGTTGTTTGACGGTAGTCACATGGCTACATATACCCAATGAGTATATTGTTGTTTTATGTCCTGGGTTCTCAAAATGTAATGACTACAACTATTTTTCGTCACAATATATTCTTATTGGAAGCGATATATCTCTTATGCTTCAAATATGCTGTAAGATACGTAGTGTTATAATAATAATAATAATAATAATAATAATAATAATAATAATAATAATAATAATAATAATAATAATAATAATAATAACCATGAAGAAAAACCAATACAGTAAATTTCAGAGTTCAGAAATGACTAAAATGACTAAATGAATGGGTTCCCACCTGACTGCGCGCAGCGTGATTACACCTCTCCTTGCTCTCTTTCTCAGGTGAAGCAAAATACCTGGACGATATTCCATACTTGCCCAACGAAGTTCATGCTGCATTAGTACTGACCACGGTAGCGAAAGGCCAGTTGAAGAATGTCGATTCTTCAGAAGCCAAGGTAAGACTTCGTTAAGAAACCACAATGACAGCATGAAATAGTACTGAAGATTAAGAAATGTTTCCTGAAAGATTAAGTTTATCTAAGGCAATTTTTATATGTGCAAACTAATGTTAATAAATCTTCCTAGTTATTTGTACTCTGGAATACTATCGTTCACTGCATAATTTCTTCTTGGCCATCCCATCGCATCATAATTAAATCACCTAAATAAATGGCCTCTTTATACACTCGTTTGCCTATTTTCTGATAATATTCCATCACTTGATCTGTTTTACTGATAGCAAATTACATTTATGGAGTAGTAGTATTGCCTTTTATACAGTACCTTTTAATAGGGCTTCGTATTAGTAATCTACACATGCTAGTTTTGTATATTGATGAGACATAAGTAGTCACACTGCTTCTTTTATAAGGTTGTTTGATATATTCCAAGTAGACTAAGAAAGGGTATCCAACCTTAATTCCCCAGCTCCAACCTGTGTATAAAATCATACATATTTTCAAAAGCTATTTCGCTTTATATTGAACAAAATATTCACTGATATGAAAACACATAATTTGTGCGGTATTCACAGTTCTTATTTTTTCTCTCTTGATCAATGACACTGTAGAATCCATTTAAAAATATCTCCTTAAACACTAGATTTTGTCATAACGCCAAATAAAAAAGACATTCTTGGTCTCACGAGAAACGTCTAATATATCCGTAATAAGATTTACCAAATAAAGCTAAGCTTTGAACTTTAAATTTTACTCATTGGAATTATATTTCACAATTAAGTAATTCTTTCTCTTTGTCCAGAAATTACCTGGCGTTCTCGACTTCGTCACATCTGGGGATATCATTGGCAGAAACAGTTTTGTGGTCAATGCTGCAATGTTTTCCACGACCCTTCCTGACCCGGTAAATTATTTGTTAATATGTATTTACCTAATTATATTCACGGGATGGAGCCCTATGCTCGTAATTCCCCGTCTCCATTAGGTTTCATCTTTTTTTACCCAATGACACTTACTATAGTTGTCCTTAACGCTAAGAATGCATTTAGCATTTGTTGGGTCCTCACTTAGCAATTCAATTATCAACTATTCATACACTAAAAAAGTACTGCCTTACATCTTCCAAAATGTGTGTGTGTTTTTTTTAAGAAACTTGAAACTATGACCTCTAGCTCTAGAGTCGACCATATTAAATTATTGTTCTATCCAAATGGATCTTTTAAAGATAAGGAACGCCCAGAACCCCTTACAAAGTTAAACAACCTCGTATATTGAGAGGGTGGGTTAGGTTTGCTTAGCTTAGCTTAACTTAGCTTGGCTTGGCTTGACTTAGCTTAGCTTAGATTAGCTTAAAGAAGATGACTTGCCTTCTAAGTATAAATAACTTTAAGCATCCTATGTTTTTTTTTTCTTTACAAGATCACCATATTCCACTCTGCCTTCTTGCCTCGAAATGTAGTAAGTCTAACTCCCTCAGCCTCTCCTCAATGCATAGAATACGTATCAATGGCACTAGCTCCTTAGCATGTTTTTTTATCTTTCTTCAGTTTATTTTATGCCTTTCAAGTGCTAAAGGGCACTGCACATTCAAGGTTTGGCCTCACATAAGGTGCCTAATTATTTCCGAGCATTTCCTTGTCCATATGCCTGAAGGTCGACATAATGGTTACTAAGAAGGTATTTATCTTAACTAACTCTTTATCTTACCATGCGTTCAACCATTGATCTTTCGTTTTATGATTTTTGAAGTTCCTCTTCTACTACTGAGTACCCAAACTTAGGCCTTCTTGCACTCTTGCCAATTTTCATTACTTTACAGGTTGGAGTATTGAATCTCATTGGTCGCTTGTCTGACAAAACATACAGACTATTTAAGCCTCCCCGAAGTTTTCTACCAGTATTTTCGTCTTTTACTTACTTCACAATCTTCACATCATTTGCAAACATAAAAATGTATTTATAAACTCAGTCTAGTCATTTGCACATCTATATGGAACAAAAGTGGCCCAAAAACCGACCCCTATGAAACCCCATTGCTAAACTTTCTCCAGTCAGACTCTGCAAGTCTTTCCCTTTCTTTTAAAAAGTTCATCATTACTCAGAGACATTTCCACCAATTCTTATAATTATTTTCAGCTTCTTACTAAGTCTCCAATGTGTGAATGTATCGAATGCCTTCTGAAAATCTAAACATGCAATCTGCCTGGCCCTTTTTTAAAAGATTGCACTTACCTCATCATAACTTTCTAATAAGTTTGCTAATGTAGCCCTACCTTCTCTGAGGCCATGTTGTCTTACTGACAAAAAGCTGAAGGACTCCAAGTGTAGAGAAATTTTTTTCCAGTAGTTTTCCCATAACTTTTCCATCGGCATTCGTGTACAGCAGCCGTAGCGAGGCAATATTTTTTTATTCCTACATTTTTTCTAAGCCCTTTGCATGGATGAATCCGGAAGTGATATTTATTTTTTTCTCTTTCTCTTGATTAATTTAAGCTTTCGGCTTTTGCCACCAGTTTTTATTCTGTCCCACTCCTACTTTCTTATATCAGCTCGAAAGAAGACTGCATTGCATTTTCGACATTTCTTTTAGCTACATTGCCTACATCAGTGTTGTAGACAAAAATAAATGTCAATCCCTTGCTGCCTAGCTGTTCTATTAGTCACACACGTGATTATTATTTGTACTATATTTACAGGTGTTTGTAGGTGAGGAGGTGTTATATGCTGGACAGCCTGTTGGTGTTATTGTGGCTAAAGACCGTGACACAGCTGTGAGAGCTGCAAAGCTTGTACATGTCCAGTACAAAGGCATATCTTCACCCGTCCTTACAATCGAACATGCCAGGCAAGCAAACAGGAGGACTCCTGCTTTAGATGTGGTGACTGGCACACAAGATCCAATATTACTGGGTGACTTTGATGGTGTGTACAAGATTGTAATACTGCTGAATTGTACGGGATTCAGCAAAAGTGCATTTATTGTAAAGTAGCACCCACTTAGCAATTACAGCCTTTAAAAAATTGGTTTAGTTATCATCAATATTGCTTTAGTTATCATTGACTGACAACAAATAAGCTTGTCATCATATATTTATGATTAAAATATTTCGCTCTGGATGTCGAGAAAAAAATTTACTGGAATTGTTACTTTTCATGACATCTTATTACCGTCTTTTAGGCTTCACAGTTATGTTACAGAGCATAAAAGATTAATATTACCTAGCAGTTATCAATTTTAAATATTGCAGCTCTGCATAATATATATTTTGATAGAATTATTAATTATTCCAGTAAAGATCTTAATTTCAGGGACTATTGATGAAGCTTCACAAAAATTGGGAGGAGAATTATCTCTAGGTACCCAATACCATATGAATATGGAACCCCATTCTGCAAGGGTAGTGCCCACGGAGGATGGATATGACGTTTATTGCACCAGTCAATGGCCAACAGAGACGCAAGATGTTGTAGCACAAGTGCTGGATGTCCCGCCTAATAGGTAATTATTTGTATGTGATACGGATGTTCTTTCTCTGAAATGGAGTTATGGGCTGACACATTAAGTTAAATATGATAAAATAAATGATGTATAATCAGATAATGATAAAATAGATAATTGTACCGACATTTCTTTTTCTCTCCAGAATCAACATTACAGTTCGCCGTTTAGGGGGTGCATTTGGAGCCAAAATCACCAGGCAGAATCTTCTCACTGCAGCTGCAGCAGTAGCTGCTAGGAAGCTCCAGCAGCCAGTCAGGCTAGTGGCTGACTTAAATACACAAATGTCATATTCAGGTTGGAGGGAATCTTATCATGCCAGTTATGAGGTGAGTATTTTATTCATTTGTTCTTTTAAGTTATGCTGATATAATGTCATAAAAAAGAAGATATGTACTTAGTCGTGAAAACCTTGTTCTAAAGGGAAGAGGCATTTCTTTGAATTCTCAGATGTTTATTTCCTATATAGCAACTTACATAAAGGCTATTGTTATTTTCTGTATATTGGATACTCTGATTTACACAGTTTTTCGAGAGAGGAAAATAATTTATATCCCTGAATCTTCATTAAATATGGAGTGCATTTTCATTACAATGAACACGCAGTGTTATACTACCAAATAAAAAATTCTTTCATTTCAGGCTGGGTTTGATGATACGGGCAAAATTACCTCACTAAAAGTGGAACTAACTACAGATGTTGGTCACATTTCAAATGAATCGTCTGTATCTTTCGCAGTTCATGCTCTTCAGAGCGTTTATTACATTCCCAATTTACTCATCGTCCCTTATATTGCTACGACTGACACAGCAGCTAATACATGGTGCAGGACACCTGGTTTGTTGCCTTTGCTTTTATATGGCGAAAGCTAATTGCAGCTAATTTTTTTTTCAAAAACCTTTACTTAACATATTTTGTGTGTTTCTACGTGTACTTAAGCAATTACAGAGATTAAGAATAGCATAAGTAACCCTGTTCTGCATGTATGCACCGTTTTATGCCTCACAACTAGTCCCCATTCGAATGGGGTGGACACAGAAATGTTAAGAGCCTGAGGATTAAGGCCAGATACCCATCCTAAGGCGTTACCTGCTTCTGTCTTTACAACAAAACGCAACCATATTGAAATAGCAAAACTGAATGCCCTGATGATTTCTGTCTTCTTTTTATCTAAGATATAAGATGTAATAACGATTGTCTGTTTTCTCACTTAAAGGGTCGAATCAATAAATA